>OZ038507.1:45629263-45834263 GCA_964036315.1 Acanthosepion esculentum | reverse complement strand
TAAGGCACTCATAACAACAAAAATGAAATAATGAATTAACATGCTAAAACTTTGGTAAAACCTTAAATATTTTGTTAATACCATTGTAGCTCCGACAAATCAAACAACATGAAGTGATTTCTTGAAAGAATATTTCAAGATTTAAAAGTAGCTGGAATATAACAACAGTACACTAAAAATAGCGTACTTTTGTCACATTTGGGCATGAGCTACCAAGACCTCACTCTCCCGCCTTGATAGAGTTCAAAAGCGTTGTGGGTGACGAATTATTCTCCACCCTTCAACTTCTCTCCCACAGGCGGGATGTGGCAAGCCTCTCGTTACTCTACCACTACTTCCATGGAAAGTGCTCGGACGAAGTACATTTCCTGGTCCCGTCAACGCAAACATTCACGGCAAGAACACGCCACGTCACTTAGATAGTAGCAAACCACCGACATTCCCTCCATATTCCATCGGTGAGAAGTAAGTTCCACGCGAGCAGTTTCTTCCTGCGAACCAATGCCCTATAGAATTGACTCCCAACAGGATGTTTCCTTGATCGCTACAAACTTAACCTATTCATAATTAGGGTTATCGCCATCACCTGTATACACAAATGACCTCCTAACCTAACCTTCTACCTCGATTTACCTTAGAACGGTGCTGAAAAGTTCTCGACCTGATCAAGAAGTCTTTCAAAACATTCATAGAGCCCACGTGGTTTATACTGCGACTATGCTGAGCGGACTTTAGATAGAGTTTCTGGGTGAGCACATAATCTGGCATGATCACCACTACACTCAAATCCTCGGTCACAATGGCTTGTGACAGTGTGCAGTACAAGGATCAACGGTTTTCTTAAAGTTTCGTCTACCCACCCACAAGTTTTAGGTCAACACATGGTATCGTTATTTTTGTTGCCAAAGGTGTCGCGCGTTGGGATTGCCTTCCCAGATCGATAATATCAAGAAATCCCCTTCCTGACAAATCGACACTGGTGAGATTCAAACCTGGGTTTCATGGTCTGAATAGATCCACTAAACGAATATTTATTTTATATATTCATTCTTTGTTAGTGCACTAAATCAAAATGTAAATATTAATCAAATAGATCACACATTATTTACATTATTTACATGGTCAGGACTGTTGTCCTCATCTTTGTTACCATATTCACGAAGTTTCGGCCATAGTGCGCCCCGGCCTTCTTCAGGTGATTGGAATTTTGAACCGGGCTAGATTGTTCTAGTTCCAGGTGCTCTGCCTCTTCCGGATGTCTCAGTATCAGTTATCTCTCTTTAACACGAATCTCCAAGTTGTTGTTCACCTTTTCTGTAGCCAGGTATTTAACTCACAAGGTCACTGGATCCACCCAAAATTGAAACAGTTACTTAATAATATATAAAATCCTTGAGGACTCACGGCCCAATGGATAAAAGCTTTGGTTGAATCCAGTGACTTAACCCAAAGAGTTGTGTGTTCAATACCTGGCTACAGAAGAGGTGAGCAAAAGCTTGGAGAGTTGAGTTAAACGGAGATAACTGATACTGACACATCCAGAAGAGGCATGGCATATGGAACTAAAACAATCTACTCTGGTGGGCGAAATAAAGGGTTCGGTTCGTGTTGAGTCTTGACTCAATGTTGAATCTCGCCTATTGATGGAATAATAATGCAACACAAAATGTACTTAGAACAAGAATGTATTATAACAAGAAAGTGTACACAATAAGTACATATAGTATTTCTGTATATTTCTGGGAAGACGTTCCTGGAGAATGTGTTGACTAGTCGCAGTCGATCAGTCTCTAGTTGGATCTCGTGATTCCTCCTCTCGTCTTCCGGTACCAACCACTATTTATATAGTTGGTAGTCACCTATGCAGATTAGGTGGATCCTACCACAAAAGTTCGAAATTACAATCGCCTGAAGAAGGCCAGGGCGTACAACAACCGAAACGCCGTGCGTATGGCGACGAAGATGAGGACAACACTCCGAACAATGTAAATAGTATAAATAATTACTTAGAAATATAGACAGATCACACATTATACAGTTAGTTTTTAAAAATAAAAAACGTGTCAGGTTATGAACTATTTGACACATCCTCGTATATCAGCAAGAGCAAAGTGAAATAGATGTTAACAAAATAAGATAAATTTGAGGCACAGTAAAATAGATGTACATCAATGCATTATGAAGATTACGAGGAAAGGACAAATATAAAGCAAAAGCCGAGCTAAAAAGAAAAAAAAGAACTGATTAAGCGATTCAAACGAGATCAGACCGTAAGACAGAAAAACAAAGGCGACAAAAAATGAAATTACAAAACAAAAACAGACAGAAAAGTAAATAAAGCACATATTTTATTTTATTACTTTTTCGTGAAGCACTTGGGAAAATATTGGCACAAAGCAGAAGAAATTACATTCATTCTCATATACACGCACATATATACCTTACATATATAGACACTGAAATGCTCCAAAAAATGACAGCTTCTTAATAATATATAAAGTCTCCCTTCGTCTGGATAATAGTGGCTACACGATGTGGCGTAGCGTTCCATGGCTCTGCATTACTGTGTTTATTGGATATGGCGGCTGAAAATTTAATGAGATTTGTAACATGCCTTATACATGCCTCAATGGGGTTTAAATCTAACGAACGTGGAGACCCATAAAGTAACAGGAACTCAACCGAATGTTCCTGGAACCAGTTTCTTTTCGTGTTGTTCTTCAACGACTAAGTAATATCATGGAGTGCTAAGTACATTGTACGCTGACTGATGAGTTGAGTGATACCATCGTGGAATTGAAATATCACTTGATGCAATATTCCCCTCATCATCGAGTATACTGCTGTGTCTAATTTTTAGAAAAGATTATTGTTGTGTAGGATCCACCTAATCTGCATAGGTGACTATCAACTATATAAATAATGGTTGGTACCGGAAGACGAGAAGAGGAATCACGAGATCCAACTAGAGACTCTGATCGACTGCGACTAGTCAACACATTCTCCAGGAACGTCTTCCCAGAAATATACAGAAATACTATATGTACTTATTGTGTACACTTTCTTGTTATAATACATTCTTGTTCTAAGTACATTTTGTGTTGCATTATTATTCCATGCAATAGGCGAGATTCAACAATGAGTCAAGACTCAACAATTATACATACACTAAAACGGCAAAACTCAATGGGTCGGTGCCTAGTATCGTGTAGAATACTCCGCTATCCTGTTGAAATGTAACAACTCGACATGGGGTCTATTCAACAAGTACTTTGAAAAGATGTTGAGTCATGCATCTTGCGGTCGAATAGACCATTTTACCACATCCCATGCTGGATGAACGTGGTAGCCACACGTTTCGTCGAAGGTCTCGAAAATCTTCAATAAGTTCTGTGCAAATTGGGCTCGATAATATAGATCGTTGTCATGCTGGAATTATTGTTGTTGGTGTACATGAAGTCCATGAAAGGGTTCACGAACCAAGACTCATCAGACCTCACTCTACGTTGTAATTCCTTCAGGCTCCAGTTAGCTACATCACAAGATTTGGTACCATATACCATGGAAACTAAAGAACGCTGAATTAAACTGCTGTATATAAGTCTGGTACCATTTGCATTGAACCTGCGTGTGTTGTAGAATATTCTAGCCAGACGTCTCTCGTCACGAACATTAGGGACAACTACGCTGTCCCCAGTGGGCGTTAATACCTTACATCAGATATTCGCTGTACACTGGTGTACACAAATGCTTACTAGACGCACGCGCGCCTGCGCGCACACACACACACACACACGCACAAACATTCAAAGGAATATACATAATCATCTGAATTCCGCATAGACAAACTATTAAGATACACATGCAGACATGAACGCTGTTTGACAAAACAGATGCACACGAGGTCTGCTTAACTAATGAAAAACAAACAACACAAAATTTTAAAATACCAGAATTTCCTTTTTTTCCTCCATATTTCATACTCTGAGGAAGCTTTAATAAAAATGTAACATCTTATATTTATAAACGTTTCTTATTTGTCCCTTATCCTATAATTTATCATTTGATTTATATTTTATATTCCCAATTCATATATATATATATATATATATATATATATATATATATATATATATATATATATATATATATATGCAGAATATTTTCATTCAAGCAGGTTTGATTAGTTTTAACCCTTTCAAGTCCTCGAATTAATTTCTTGGTGGTTGTCGAAAACTGATTAAGAAAAATTCCAAAACTTTCTTTCAAATAGTTTTTATTTCCTTATCGATAAAAATGGTAAAGCCCGTGCAGGGTCTGCATTAAGGTCTTCTCCACAAGATTTAAAGTTACAGTATCATCGGGAACATTTTTGAGCTAATCCAGTTGATCCTATCAAATCCTGAATGGCCAGTCTTCTATATCCTTTCGTACTAACGCAGGTGACCCCTAGTCTCCATTCTTGGTCCTAAGCTGTTTCTAATCTTCGTTAACGACCTTCCCGATGACATCAAATCTCAACCTATCGCTGACGACACTACCATTTACTCCTGCCTCGATAGTAATGCTGATCAGTCCGACAAGTTCAAAATGGCAGCTTATGGACAAGACGACCTCTATCGTATTTAACTGGGACAATAGATGGCTTGTCAATTTTAACGCCTCCAAAACTAAACTTCTCTACATTAATCATCTGTGAGACTCCTCTCTGCTTTCCATCAGCATAGCTGATGCTAACCTCCAGGAAAGTGACTCGTTGCGCCTTCTCGGGATAACGTTCTCAGTTGAAACGAAGCGGAAAGACTATATTGAATGCCTATTGCTAGGTCAGCTGCTAAGAAAGTTGGTTCATTGTGTCGTGCGAAACAATCTTTCTCTCCGGAATCTTTCTTGCATAGCTATAAATCTACCATTCGTCCATGCTTAGAGTATTTCTGCCATATGCGGTCCGGTGCTCCTGCTATTTACCTAGCTTTTACCTTGTTAAGATACAAAGAAGAATCAGCAATATTATTGGTCCTGAGTTCGGCATCAGTCACTTGCCCACCGTCGTAAGGTTGCCGTTTTTATAAATATTTTCATGGTAATTGTTCTGATGGTACCTAGACTTTTTTAATTTAAGCGCAATACTACACTGGTAGCGAGAACTCATCTATGTACAGTTAAGCTAGCTAGATGTAGCCGTAACTTCTATGCTAACAGTTTCTTTTCTCGCACTTCTAGCTTGTGGAACTCCCTTCCGGCTCCATACTTTCCAGTCAACATTAATCTACTAAAATTTAATCGCAATGTCAATCGACATCTACTCTCCTCCTCTTTTCTCTTTCTACTCATTACTAATGTTTCTGTTCCTAATTCTTCCACACCCTGTAACCCCTCGCGTTTTAGTGACTGTACTGCTTTGCTTTGGGTGATACCGATTAAAAAAAATATTAGTTTTTAATTAAAGCAACTATAAAAAATGACCAGTACTTAACATTTATTCCTATTAGTACATTATTTTGAGAATATTTTGTTTCTGTATAAGAAGATTGTGGTTAATTTTTCTCAAGCAGCAACGGGAGTCACTGTTTGGATAAAACCATGGGATTTGCGAATATGTATGAATACGTTTAAAACCGACATTAGAGTAATGAAGATGACTGTATTAGTATTCTTATGGTTAGAGTCAATAGCATGATCTCATTTATTAGCTATCTCCCCATTTTGCTTTAGGTTTATTCCATGAATGTTCAGAATGCCAGAATATTCAGCTACAAACCAAAAAATGTTTTGTGCCACAACTGTAATTTGTTTATTTGCTGTTAATTTTCTTTTCTTTTTTTACCGAAACAAACACAATGCTGAAAACTACAAAAAAGCTCTCCAGATGAAGATGTAGAAATAGAAATTGAGAGAATGTAGGGCATGAATTCCAGTAATTTTTCCTGTTATTATACATAATTGACTATTTCTTATTAATTAAGGAATTTATAGCCCTCCTTAAAAGGAAATTAAGTAGGATAGTTGCAATCACAAAGAGTAGTGGTGATAATATCTAATTGAAAATGCTTCTTTTTATGTTTACCTCAACTAGAGAATCTCTTCTTGCAGATCTCTTCTTGCAGATCCCATTTGCATTGGGTATACATGCAACCACCGAAATATTGACTATATTTAAACATTAAAAAATGCAGGAATAACAGGTCTTGACAGAAGTTTCACCGTAGTTTAATTTGCTATTAATAGTTTTCTCTCTTATATTTACGTCTTCTAGAATGTATTTAGCAACAATTTAAATATCCATATTCTACAGAAGAATAATTACACTTTGAAAATGCAGAAAGTTTAAAAGATGTTCTAAGAAAGAAATTTATTTTCGTTATTTCTTTCTAAGAAAGGGGACGTTTTTTCGTTATTTTATTATTTAATCAAATCAAGTACAATCGTAATGAAGTGGGTGGTGCCGAGTAAATGATAACACGAAACTTGTATCTTCATTACTTATTTCACTTCATTATTTGATCAGTTACTTCAGTCAGTCTGTTGTATGCGAACGTCGTCGACACTGGGTCGACATGCGTAAAATTTGAGTGCACTGTCTATTCCGGCAAATTACCACACAATGTACTAAGAAGTTTATCTTGTCTAATGAAAGTAGCATTATCAATAATAGTAATAATCAATATAAATGATGATGATGATGATGATGATAATATCAATAAAATAAATTGTAAGAAACATAGATTCAATACAATCTCCATTACTATAAAGAATATTATATAATGCCCTGAAATGATGAGAAGATTTGTTGGCAAACCCAATAATTTTATGAATAATCATAATAATGATGTCGTATTTATGAGTAAAACCTATTATTAATACAGCGCGTTTTATCTCACGTTGTGGAAACAGATTTGATCGTAAAGTTAATATAAAATAAAGAAAATGAATTAAATGTTTCCAATTGCTAATTATTTTTCAAATACTCTTCACTTAAACATCCCGGAGGAACTCCACAAATTGGTTTTACTGATTACATTCTATATGTTGTACACACACACACACACACACACACACACACATATATATATATATATATATATATATATATATATATATATATATATATATATATATATAAATATATATATACGTATATATATATACGTATATATATATATATATATATATATATATATATATATATATATATATATATATATATATTCTCAAACCATTTAAATTTTTGATACCGGAAATATTCAGATGGAACAACATAAGCACTCACTCTAAATTCTTCAAAACAGCCACCGTATGAACAGCTCCTGTGAATAGGTTTATTGTCCTGCGAAAAGAGAAAACATTCTACAGCACAATTTCCTGTTTTTCGTTCAAAATTTCCTTTTACACAAACTAATGTAGTATTCTGTATTAAATGTTTTTTTCTCTTCTGAAGATAGACATCAAAGCTTTATTCACTAGACTATGACCTTTTCTGCTAGCTTTTGTTGGATACTGTATCGTGAAGAACTCACGTGCTGCCACTACATAAACGTTTAGTTGGCCTCTGGATCATAGTTATGTAGTCATGTCCTGTTAAAGTTAAAAAGTTTGGTTTTCAACACACAAATCTTGGTCATGTTTAGATGGCTTTGTAAATCACTTACTTTACCTTCTATGATGTTTTCAATAAGCTATGGAATGAAATTAAATTGGCTAAATATTAAAAAGATATAACTGAAAGTATACCACATTGCGTAATATCGTTTGATGGAATTATTCACCGTCTTAGATGAACGACTGCTATCAAGAAGGATCCTTATATTCTAAACATATACTAATTTACATCGATGTTGTTTGGAATTGCATGATATATTAGTTGTATCTTCTTAAATATATCTTCTGTTTTCTCTTCGTCTTTTGCTTTTTAGGTGGCCTTCTTAATATTCACAAAGCTTTTCCCAGACCCGATGAAAGTTTCCTCGATAAAATGTTTTGAATTTGCGCTGATATGAGTCTTGTTTCAACAGATAACGATTTCTGATTGTATCTGGAGTCTTTGGCATAATAAAATTTCCTTATAACAATGAGTGATCCAGTAGAAAAATCTTCTTTAAACGGCAATGGCTGTGTGTACTTGCGAACGTTGACGACTGCTCTGGACTGTAACTTAGTTTTCACTTGCATACTAGACACAGTTTTCAGATTTGAAATAAAATACTTAAGATAATGATCAGTGAAAGTTGATGCAAGCCAATGATTCCATTTGTCCACACGATGAGATGAGCAGTAAAAAAATAGAATATCTTTCTTTTTATCGTAAATCCACACAATTAGGCGACACTATAATTCCGAAACTCTTTATATTGTTGTATTAATTATTCCACTGACGTTGGTGCAGCATCAACGTTTTATTTTAATAGTTGTAAAAGATTTTTGTATTTTTGACATTAACAACAGTTGCAGATTGCCCAAATATACTTCTTGGCCTCTGTCTTTTATGACAGAAGCATTTATTAATATTGGTATTAAGAAGCCGATGTTGGCAGTGTTTTCGGGGTATAACTATAATTATATGATAAATATGCAATGCAAATTTTGAACCATCATATCTGTTTTCATTAGAAATATTTACAATAACCTATATGATGTTTAATTACGTAACGTCAGGTTTTTCATCTTAGTGTAAATAAATTAATACAATAATATAATTATTTGTAGTTATTTGTAATTATTTGAAATTTAGTTCTATAAAAATGACTATTGGTTGTAAGATAGACATAACCTGAAAAGGAAAACAAGTTAATAAGTGTAGGATCACTTTGGAAATTGCGACTGGAAAATAAAGACAATGAAAATATTGCTAAGTACAAAGAAAACGTCTTTAAGAATGTTACAAAAATAGATTATTAAAAAGTCAAAAGAGAAATAAGTAAGAAAATTAGACTAACCACGAGGAAAGTATTTGAAGCTGATGTTGCGAATGTGACCAAAGAGAAAAGTGTGCAAGAACATTGGTTTAAAATATGAAAGCAAACAAACCTTTACCTTTAAGTAAACATCTCAAATGAAACATGTACATTGGTGGAAGAAGCACACGAACAATTATTTTTCAATTTTTATTAATGAATGCAGTGCTACATTGGTTGGATCTGATGAAAGAGACAGAGTTTTATTCATGGGAATAGTCAAGCAACATGATTAAGAAAACAACGGGTGGAGATGGAGCAATATTTTTAGGTTCGTATTGTAAGTAGTAAAATTATAGGTCTCTTCAAATTCGATGATAAATGCAGAGAATTACTATGACAAAACGTTTTCACCGTTACCGGTTCCTAAGTTAAAGAGTATTTTCATGCAAGACAATCCTCCTTCCCATTCTGCAAAACTGATGATTAAAATGAATGGAATATCTTCCTAGATATAGAACCTCCCCCAAATAATGTAAGTGGAAATAGAAAAAATGGAAAAAATCGGAAGCAATAAAAACTGTTGCAAGTAATGTTAATGTATTAGAAATTTTAATAATGTCAGTGATTGAAAAGTTGATGAAGATCATAAAATGTCAATGTTTACTCCATATTAACATCGAAAACAATAAAATAATGAGACATTCATGTATACGGAATATTATGTTGATCAAATATAGGTTTACGTGACTGAAATCTTTTAGATATATTGATGAATATAAATCCGCGTTGAACTTAGTTTGTTTGCATAAACACGATATCAACAAGAGAATTTATTATCAATATTTTTAATCGTGACTTTATAACCCGAAACACACACGATACTTTTTGCTCATAACCTGAACACTTTACGAACATTGAATGGTTAATAAGGATTTTATTGTAAAAACACTGACTTGCAAAAGTAAATCTGACCAAGTGGACATAGGAGTGAGTTTCTGCGTTGTAAGCAACGGATGAACTATTTATTTGTATTATATGGATGATTGAAATTAAAATTTTGATAACATCTAGTTGGAAATGGAATCGATACTGAGGAAATAAGTCCAAATGAACTAATATACAATAGTTAGTACACTTCGTCACAAAACTATAACAAAAGGCCTTTGGTTATTTGTCTACTACTGTAAAGTTGTTCATATATATATATATATATATATATATATATATATATATATATATATATATATATATTTCCAAATGTAAAAGAACGAAGAATTTGTCCCTTCTTAGTTTATCTCACTTCCCCCCGCTTTTTTTCAACCATTATTTCCTTTTCTTGGCCTTTTTCCTCTTATTTCTCTTCTCTCTTCTCTCTCTCTCTCTCTCTCTCTCTCTCTCTCTCTCTCTCTCTCTCTCTCTCTCGCTGTTACTAATCACTTAGCTTCCTTTCTTTATCCACATGTAAATTCTTTTTTACCTTTTATGGGAAACTTTCCAATGACGGAAGTGAAGGATGTGCTTCGTTAACCGTATTTTGGAATAAAATATTTTAGTAGCATCGTGATTTCCCACCTGATGAAACGTTAAAATTTTTTAACGTTGAAACAAGATGTACAGTTTTGTAGTGGGTATGTACATGTTCTAATGTAACAGTGCATAATATATATATATATATATATATATATATATATATATATATATATATATATATATATATATATTTCAGCACACACACACACACACACACACATATATATATATAAGCTGAAATCTCACCGGATAAAAAGACAAATTTTACAGCAGGAAACCTGAAATAATTGCTTAAATGAGAGTAGCAATTGAAGAAGAATGTGCTCAAATACCAGAGGAAATGATACTGGACGTTTGTAGGTCTATTTCTTCAAGATATGAAAAGTGTATTGAACAGAACGGCAACCAGTTTGAGCATTTGATGTGAACTCATCATTGTATGAACATTCTGCCGTTGCCCCAAGTAGCTTTTATTTTATTAAAGTTAATTTTCTATGTTTTTGTATATTTTACTCTCAAATTCTTTAGTGTGTATTCTTTCTCTTGCAGTAATCTTATTTACAAGCCGAAATACATAAATTGAATGAGTTATAACGATTCAAAGAGTGTATGCATTATTTTGGGACACCCTGTATACACTCTCTCTCTACACATGCATATACATATATACAATGAATACATAAATATATATACGAATGATTTTACATCTATAGAACAATCTCTACCTGAATTGTATTTCACTCTCTCTCTCTCTCACTCACTTTTTCTCTCTAATAAAATAGCAAGTAAAAGCTCACATGAATGCTGAGAAAAATTGTTTTCTGCAGTTTAAATTCTTCTTTTTTATATTGACCAAAGAAAACGTTACTTAATTTCTAGAGTCAAACAAAAATATCTACTTCCATATATTTTCTTTCACTTGCAATCATATCATATAAATATACATTTCTTGATATACGCAACTGCAAGGTGATGCTTAGCACATTTCGTCTCGCGAGGCATTGTTGGTAAATTGTCCTGTGCACAAAGAAGTGCAGTATATATCTAAATAGAAACATATACACAGATAAACAGACAGATAGATAGATAGATAGATAATTATGAGTGAAAAAATGAGCTAAAGTATCAACTCCATACTTACTAGACTTAAATCGCAAATAGCACAATAATCACAAAAAACGATTTTAGTAGATATCTACTCAGTAGATTACCTTACGAATGGAGACGAGTAAAGAAATATTCTGTAGTCACAAGATTCCAAATGTAAAGAATCTTGAAAATCAGCACTCAAAATCTTGAAACTTTACCTGGACTCAAATTCTGATCAATGGTGTATTTCAATTTTTAGCAAACAAAGAACAATAATAATATGACATGAGTTTGAGTGCCACTTTATTAAAATTAGAAATGTAAAAAGTTTTCAGGCTACGTTAACCTCGTACTATATCAAATTTTCTGTTCAACGTTTCGTTTCGGTGCATTTTTGTATGAATTAAGTATATGCTATATAGTAACCATAGAAATATTTTCGCCTTTATTCAATTTTTTAGCATAAAAACATCCCTCCTCTCTTGATTCAAACGAGATATATATTGTTTTTATAGCTAAGAGGCCTATCAACATGTCAAGTAGATAAAATACCCATATTTACTTAAAACAGTAAAAATTTAACTTTGAGTTTTGTCATGTCATTGGCTGTGTTGGGCGTTGGAACTTCAACATAGGCTTGTTTTTGTCCTGAAATATAACAGAATGTTAAAATATTTTTGGTTTCATCCAAAATCAAATTATTTCAGAAACGCATTAACGCAACATTTAAAAAAAAATAACCGCATAATCAATAATTGAGATATTCATTAGAGTTTAGGATTTTGTTCTCTTTAAATGTTTCATCATAAATATTATTGTGTTGTCCGCTCTTCCAAAGGATGAATTAAAATAATTGCTGTAATTGAGACAGGTCACAATCACTGACATGGCTACTAGAATCGATTTTCACGCCTTTAACAAACATTCTGCTCCCTAATTCCGTTTTACAAAAGCCAATATTTTTCTCATCAATTTAAAAACGTTTCAGTTGCTTTAATATCTAAACCTTAATGTTCACGGTGTCGATCTTTACGCCTGACTGAACAAAGGTTTTATTCAGGTAAACAAGTTGCCACTGGTCATTACTGTCGAAGAACTTTGCAGTTTCATTCGTACCTTCCGTTCTTTCTTCAACACTTCAATCGTTTACTGCTTCACGCTTTTGTTATTTTCTCCCTCAAATGGCAAGTGAACAAATGAGAAGAACGTGCTTCATTTATAGCCGAAAATAATGTGGAAGTAGTTGGCCCATTTTTAATTTATTGGTGACAGTCGTTTTCTTTCCAGTGAAAGCAAATTGAATCAATTTTACAGTTTCTCCTTACAGAACTCTTAAAAATAGATATTTGCTTAATAGAATGTTTTAACTAAGATAGGTTTAAATGGAGCTGACACTAATAAGGCATGAAAACTGAAACCCTTAAACTCGTCCATTGTACATTTTCAAAAATCAAACTTACAGACTCTTTCCTAAATCTATCTGTACAAAATTCATTTATTTATACTTATTTTCATACATTTCCTACTACTAATTTAAAATAGATTTCTGTGAAATTACAAACTAAAGTATCCTACAATAATAATCAGAACCCAAACGAAGCAAGATTTATGGAAAACCTAAGGACTTCTACAAGAAGGGTGGTAAGAGAATCAAAAAGGTACCAGATTAAAACAAATAATCATTTACTGATCAGCTCAATTCCCACTTTGCAGAACTGCAATGATATCGGTTGGGTTCTACTTTTCTCCTCTCTCTCTCTCTCTCTCTCTCTCTCTCTCTCTCTCTCTCTCATATTATAAATGTGCTATACATACTCTCTTTTTATATCTGTTAATGTGTCTAGCGTTTTCTGAATGGTTCCTATCACTCTGTCTCTCTTTTTTTTGCTTTGTTTAAATATTTTCCAGTGCATCTAAATAACTCACTCTTCCAACCTTTCTCTCTATTTATCTATCATTGTCTCTCGTTCTCTCAATCCTTCTTTCTGTTTTTCTTCATCTGTCCACCTGTCAAGTTATCCTTTCTTTTCTATCTATTTATTCTGTGTTTGTATCATTTTTCCTGCCTAAAACACATTGCTGCTGCCTATTGTGACATTTTCTTGCTTTCTCAATAAATTCCTTACAAGATCGTTTCTTTCTAGCACTTCAAATTCTAGTGCATTTTCGGTATCTACCTTATTCTTTCTTTCTTTCTTTTCTCTCATTTAAATATCTATCTATTTTTCATTATGTTTGTTTTTATTAAATGATTTCCAATTAATCGCTATTCGTCGTTTTATATAATTTTTCGATTAGCTAGTATATTGTTTATAGATGCCCTATTGTTGAATAACAACTCATAAAAATGTAGCTGATTTTCATATACGCTTCTTATTACTCTCTTTTCAAGAACTTCTGAGAATAATTTGTATATGTTCGATAGTAATTTGATAAGACGATAGTTACCAAATCTTTTATTATTTCCTTTTTTTACGCCGGCATTCTGAGAAAAGTTATCAGTACGATCAAGAATCCCTTCTCCAAAATATAACGTTTGCCCATTTGAGGAAATAGGTCGGGCCGATAATTTTTTAGCAGCACCTAAGTGTACAGTATAATTACTATCCATACACTGAAACTCTGAGGTTTCTTTCTTTTCCGTATATACTGAGTAAAAAGTTGTGTGAATCAGTTGTAGTTTTTTCACCGCCATCTTTTAAAACGTTAGTTACTATGCCATATTCTGCTATTGCTTTTCTGCATTTCAGATTATTTCACATATTTTAAAATCTGAAGCCTCAGCTGTAGCTTTTGGGATGAATAGCTGCTATTTACTAATCCTAGTTTAGTTTGGCACAAGGCTATAATTATAGTGCCCTCAGTGAGGATCTAAAGTAGTACTCAGTAGTAATAGTCAAACAGATGTGCTCAATTTTATTGTCTAGATTTTGTGTCTCTAGTTCTCTTCATTTCCACCAAGTTTCGTGTAGATTTTGGGTTAATTCCCTTTGTTATTGTTATTTATTTTTGTCTTCACTGTTATCTCTGTTGCTTTCTTAATTATTGTAGCAGACGTAGTAAACCGGAACTCGAGTCGAGTGACGGAAGCGGTGAATGAGTTGTTTTTTGACCGGCGTCTGAAAGTGAGAGAGTTCGTCTGGGTATGGCGTGTAGGACTTCTGTTTGAGAGAGGGCGAGTGCCTCGTTCTGTGAATCGAGACCATCTTGGAGAAAAGGGTGAGTTTTGTTGGGGTACATCGTACGATACGTGCAGTAGTGACGGAACGAACGAACGATCGGATACAAGACACGGAGGACAACAATAAATACCGGGAAGCCGGTGCAGAGGGGAGACACGCCCAAACTGAAATTGCGTCCAACAACAGAGTCGCCAATTTCTTTTGACCACAAGAGTTTGCCCGTAAAAGTTGTTTTCTGACAGGGAGCCCTGCTAAGAAAGCATATGCTAACGCTTGCTCGGGTAGTCCGCCAAACAGGGTCGCCAGCTTCTTCATTGCGGCCAAATAGACATCCACAGTTTCGCGTGTCCGCAGAGTCCGTGCCGCAAATTGTTCGTAGGCAATACAGGGGTCAATGGCAAACGCCTTATAAAGTACAGCCTTTATTCTGGCTGGATTTTCCTTCTTAACCTGTTGATATACAGCGAATGCACCGCCGGTCACTCGTAGAGGAATCACATGCTTGATGGCTTTCACCCCGGACAGGCGACAAATTAGTTCGACTTTTTCCACCCATTCCAACACAGAAGTAGTGCCAACGAAATCTGGGATGAGTTTTAAGTCAACTTTGTCTCCCATTTCGCCGAAATATCTTATGGTCAAAAGAAATTTGGTAATTGGTTTTCTCCCCATTTACTGACGTCGTCGTAAAACTCTTCAATTGCCATGTTTAACTCTTGACAATAAAGCTTCTTCATCTACTCCTAAAACACCATATCCAAGAAGTAAAAAATTCTGTTCATTTCCCTTGACAACATTATCAATTTTAATGGGACCTATAATTTTAATGGGATCTATAATTTTAATGGGACCTATAATTTTAATGGGATCTATAATTTTATTTTCTATGATAAAAGCGCACAAGTTTGGGTTTATTCAATGTATAGTTACATTCATTACTAAAATGACGCTTGAAAAATCAGTTTTCATGTATTTTTCCTCAACTTACATGTTCCGCTTTATTTGATATTTATTAAAGATGATAATTTAGTTACTTTCAGGTATTTCGCCAATGTTCGTAATATTCTGCATAGATAGATAGATAGATAGATAGATAGATAGATAGATAGATATGAAGTGGGATTAAATATGAATCAAATATGCTTTAAAATCCGATAGAATGATAGGATAAAAAAACAAATAGGAAATGTTTATAAATTTAACAGGTTTCGCTTTTATTTAAACTTCATCAGAAAGCGAAATATCGAGAAGAAAAGAAAATTCTGATATATTTTTTTTATATTTGTGTTTGTTTCTCATTGATTAAATAAACATGTGTATTTTTCCTATCAAGCAGCGTTCGTGTGCATAAGCATTGTGTGTTTGTGTATCACAATACTAGTTGGTCTATACTGGATTTGGTTGATAATGTGTGTGCGTGTGTACATTTGAGCGTCTAGTGGGAATTTTAATTTATGTTTGATAGTGTTCGTATGTTGGCTGAGTGATGTTTTGTGTGAGAATTTAGATTACACCGGTTGTATCTTAGATCCTTTAAGTATGGATTTTATAAAAGTATGGATGTTTTATCAACATCTTAAGTAATCCTTTTGTATATACATATATATATATATATATATATATATATGTATATATATATATATATATATATGTATATGTATATGTGTGTGTGTGTGTGTGTGTGTGTGTGTATGTGTGTGTGTGTGTGTGTGTGTGTGTGCGCGCGCATGTATGCATATGACCAACTTCAGTTGGTTAATAATATTTTTATTGCGAAAACATCTACCTGGGGATAAATTTTAATTATGCATGCAAACATAATATGAACATTTTTTATAACGTTGAAAAGAAAATACGGTTTCCACCCACCTCTCTCACTCTCTCTTAAGAGACAAATTAACTGACAATTTGATCCTGAGAAGATTTTCGCCAAACTAAACTCAATGTGCAAATACTTTTTCCTTTTTTAAATTTCGCTAATGTTATGTTTTGCTTATTTTGATAATACCTATATAATTATTTCTTTTTAGTTTATATGAAATATATGGTTTGGAAGACGCATATTGCAACTGTGTTTTATACAGTTTGTTAATCGATTTCACATACACACATTACCCCACTGTTTAATTTTATAGGCAGAATTGCTAACTTAGGGTAATGGAGCCTCCATTTTCTTTTTCAAAATACACCTCATAGCTACTCATCTGCTCGTCTCAACCTCCCTTCTACTTTTCAAAACAGTCTGCAATGACCTTTTTCAGGATCACCATCACAGTTCTCGACATATTCTCCGTAATCTCGTCTACTGCCTCTCAACAGCGATTTTAACTTTAGAAAGAAACAGAATTTCAAGCGATTGGAATCTTGACTGTTCTGGCTGTGGGCATGCGATGCTCAAATTGCCTTAATAAACACTATTGCAAAAACGCATCTCTCAGATGAAGTATTATGGTTACTTACATTATTCTTATTAATATCCTCATCATTGTCATATTCACAACGTTGTACGCTCCGGCCTTCTCCAGGTGATTAAAATTTCGAACCAAACCCTTTGTTTCATCTAACGGGGTTGATTGTTCTAGTTCCACGCCTTTTCCGGAAGCCTCAGTTATTAACCTTTAACTCAAATTTTCAAATTTGGTTCATTACTACTGTGGCCTGGTATTGAACTCTTTGGGTCTAGTCACTGGATCTAACCAACGTCTTTATCCACTGGGTCATGTGTCTTTGAGGACATCTGTGTATAAATTTTTGGGACTTATAAACCTGATGTTTCAACCATCATTTTTTACCAGTGTTCATATTGAAATTTTTCTGTTATTATTATTGCATTTTTTTAGCAGAACTTATACTGTATTTTTTGTAGTTATTCATTGCTTTTCTCTAGCAGTCCTTATTACTGGTTCCCATATTGTATTCATATCTATGGTTGGTCGGTTCAGAAGATTTTTGTGGCGGAGCATATGTGCTGATTCCTTAAGTTTTCGTATTTTCCTTTCAGTGATGAAGGTCCAATTAGCTGGTCTTACTGGTGTGGCCAGAATATGAAGGTGTTATCTACGTATTTCAGCTTAGTGGTGTTGATTCTAATGCCATTTTCACATCTATCTATCTATCTATCTATCTATCTATCTATCTATCTATCTATCTATCTATCTCTCTCTCTCTCTCTCTCTCTCTCTCTCTCTCTCTCTCTCTCTATATATATATATATATATATATATATTTAAATTCGTTGTATTTATAGAAGATATGCTGAATATAGGAAATAGAGTGTTTATAGTTATTGTGTGTGTTTGCAGAGACAGTGTAGATAAAAGAATCAACACTGCTGTCAGTTTGACGCTTCAGTGGTCTGAAGATCGCGTTAAAACGTGAAACTGACAGACACCAAGTAGTATTAAACCCTATGACCTATCTTTCCGTATATATATATATATATATATATATATATATATATATATATATATATATATATATATATATATATGATGAAAAACTTCAGTACAATTCAGCGACCACCAGTATTTTGAAATTTTTGTGTGTATAAACGTGCCGATGTTTGTAAATACGGACATCCATACACGATATCATCAGAAAATTAGAAGGATAATTATAGTAAATTTTTAATTTATTGGTTATTTTGTAACATTTCCTCAAATTAAACGTACCTAAAATGAAATAAAATATTAAATTGTTTAAGATATTTTAAATTTTTATGATTACCGTGTAGTTAAAAAATATCTAAAATAAAAGGCATTTACATGGTATTCGTCATGTAATTTTAGGACAAGTATTCCCCTAAACTTAATCTCGAAATCATCAAGTTATCGATAAATATGTCAAAACTTCATAAAAACATCACCCCCGTGTTAAAAAAAATGCTTCTAAACTGAAAGTAAGCAATATTTATTTTAATTAAGATTAATTAATTTATTTTAATTAAGATTAATTAATCGATTAATTTTCCTCAAATAAACCTTCAGAAAAGTATATTTTATTTTTCAAAGATTTTTAATATAGAGAATTATGATATGGTGACAAATCTGTCAGTATGAACGATTTTAGTGATGTAAAATATCAATTTAATTTCGGTTTGAAATACAGAAAAGTATTTTGCTTATTGGAACTATTAAATTTAATTTATTAACTTGAAATTAAAACGAAAATAAAAACTTCAAGAAAGATGTTTCATTTTTAAAATGCCTTTTAAACCTTAAGTGTCACTTTATTTTTGGTGTACCTACAATAAAAAGGGAACGTGATAGAATTTAAATATCTGGTAATCTATGTATTAATACGCATGTCAGGTTTGCTGGAGAGGCAAAGAAAAAGTGAGGGGACATAGCTAGTAAAACAAACAGAGAAAGAGAGATAGACATGGAGGTGTATAGAGATATAAAGAGAGTGCAACACAAGGAGATTGGAGGGGGTCATCTTAGGTAAAGGTAGTTGTTTGTAGTGGGATTAAATTCTCTTTCTTGACTGAATAATCTGTTGAAGACAAATACCTCCTGGACAAGAAGTGATCTTATGAAATTAATTTTTATCTTTTTTTTAAAATCCTATCTTCGCGAATTTATTTTCATTACAATTATAATTTGTCCGTTCCCTAAAATACAGCTTTCAACACACAATTGCGATCGAATTTAACATACCGTGTGCTTTTTTATGCGATCGACTTTAATTTACCGTGTATTTTGTATTTTTAATAAAAAATTATTTTAAATAAAATTTGCAATAATTCTTAAAATATATTTTAAATAAAATTTAGATTATATTAAAATAAAACTCAAATAATACACATATATCCCTATTATATAGCTGTACTTAATTTTCTGGGTAACAGCTCCATAAGATATGAGTAGTTAACCCAAGAGTAGGACATTTGTTATGTGTGTATGTATATCCGGGTTAAAGTCCTAAACTACAATATTTATACAAAAAATTAGATAAAACTGAAAATGAACAGTTTAAAAAAATTCATGGGCAAAATATAAACAGAAAAATTATCAAATGAAAATAAAAAATATGTTAGCACATTTTATTATTTGCATTCACTAATCCTGTTAAACCCAGACTGTATTGAGTGCCCGAAAAGGAAACGGGAGCAGAGAGGGACTTAGAGAGTAAAACAGAAAGAGAATGAGTGGCAAGACACGAAGACAAGAAGAGAGTGCAACACAGCGTGGGATTGGTGATCATCTTAGATAAAGGCAGTTGTTTGTCGTGAGGGGTTAAATCATGTTTCGTTACATGTTCTGCTGAAATTCTAATGAGACAAGAGCATCTTCCTCGAGAATTGGTAAGAACATTAATTATACATGGTCCTTCGGGATATATAAAAATATCAGAAAGTAGTGAAAGAAAGCGAGTAGAAAGGACTAAAGGTCATTTGCAAGAAGACAGAATGTTTGGTTGGTTGTTAGCAAAAGGATGACA
Organism: Acanthosepion esculentum; assembly: GCA_964036315.1. Classification (NCBI taxonomy): domain Eukaryota; kingdom Metazoa; phylum Mollusca; class Cephalopoda; order Sepiida; family Sepiidae; genus Acanthosepion; species Acanthosepion esculentum. The sequence goes on along the minus strand of OZ038507.1, from coordinate 45,814,126 downwards.
AGGGTGATGAGAATATCATGGAGGGAACGATGAAGTTTTACAGAAAATAGAATAAAATAGCACACTTATACTTAACATTAGGAAGAGAGAGAGTTGAAATTTCTAGCGCACATAATGAAGAAAGAAGGCGTGGGAAATTTGATACTCACAGGGAAGATTGAAAGCAAGGGAGACAGAAGAAAACAATGCATAACATATCTAGTGAGCTTGTGTAAATGAATGACGGAGCAAGTTTTAAGAGAGAAAACAAAAAGACAAAATGTGTTACAAGCTTCAAAAGACAGGATTCATTACGAGCTACAAAAGACAGGAAATTGGGGAGAGCCATGATCGCCAAAGTACTGAAGGGACATGGCACATAGAAAAAAATTAATGTCTTGGTTTAATTTCATTTTTTTATTTTACGATTCAGAGATTTTAGGTCTCTGGGGACCCTGTTTGACAAAAACATTTGATCATTTAAATTCTCCACGAACTTGTCCTTATAAGCAGTGGCGATTCTACGGAGATGGGGCAGAAGGGGCCAATGCCCCCCCCCCGAATTTTGGCTCGCCACTTGGTTTCCCCCACCACTTTTTAAAGTTTTGTAGAGAGAAAAAATCAAAGCAGACAAATTACACTGTTCTGCTAGTATTGACGTTAGTATTAACCTTTTGATTTTGTTTGGAAGTTAACCTCTCTTGTGCTCCAACAGCTTGAGAGTAGAAAAGGGCAAGAATAAATGAAAAGTTATTCCGTTTAATTTAGTGAAGTAACATACTTTTACTAAAACTCATTTCTAAGTTGTGTATACGATAGTGGTGTAGTAGGAAAATAAAGACGCGGCTTTAATTTGGCCCCTCCTCCGCAGAAAAACCTCGGCCCCCAAGTGGCTCCCCCACTTTCAGAGTTACAGAATCACCAATGCTTATAACTAATATAAAGTTCAAGCTCTACAAAAATAAATTTCTCGAAATTTTCTAAAACCAAATAAGTAGGGGTTGTAACAGATGTAAAAAATATTTTTATCAAAATTTTCTAAAAACAAGTTTCATAAAATAATTTAATTCATTTGTAAATAAGTCTTGAAAAAAACGACAATTTTTTGCAAGAATTTCTAAACCAATGTGTTTTTCACCACAAAAGGACGCTCAAATTTCCCATTCTAATTTATGGTCCCCTCCCGCTGACGCAAAAGAAAAAAATTAACCAAAATTTTGAATGTTCTACAAAGGATTAACAATATAATTTAATAATCAAAACATCCTTTGGTCTTTCCTCTTAATAATAACAAATAATTTGACGTTAAAACTTTCTTTTCATTAAGTTTTGGCAATTTTTCATCATGTATGCTCATTTTTAACGAATCTTTGGAAGTGCCGACTTATATATTTTGGAATTGCCAATTAGTTATGCACACCATCCTCGGATCATAAATGATACCGACATAATTTTCTTTATTTATACATAAAAAAATAAAAATACGGTTTCTTGCCTCTCCCTCTGATAGTAAAGTATTAGAATTCGATTGTATTATCTCTTAGATTTTCTTAGTAAAAAGTCTATGAATAGATTAATAATTAAAATATATTTATTCTTAAAGTGGATCAAATAGATATTTATTTTAAAATATTTAAAAATAAAAGATAGTTATCTTTAAAAGCAAATTGTTTAAAAAATAATCTATTAATCTACAAAATTGTTCCCAATTTTGGAGAGATGGAAACAATAAAGAGAGAAAAATATAAACAAACCGCGTTGTTAAACTTTTAAATAAAAAAGCGCCAAGAAATTTTTACAGTTATGTGCACTTTACTTAAAAATGCCAAACATTAAGCTATCGATAAATCTATCAACACCCCATAAGAACACTTACCTCCGTGTTATAGCTTTTAACTAAAAGTAATGTTTGTTTTTATTCAGATTAAAATTGAAATCAGTTAATCTTCAAATAAACTTTCAAAAAAAGTATATTTTATTTTTAAAGATTTTTTTTAATAAAGAGAATTATGTTTTGTTAACAGATTTGTCAATATGAACGATTTTAGCGATTTCGAAAAGGAAAAATCATTTCAATCAATTTAAATTCGGTTTGAAATACAACAAAGTATTTTACTTATTGGAAATATAGAATATAATCTATTAGTGTGGAATTAAAACTAAAATAAAAGCTTGAAGAAAGTGTTTTAATTTTTTAAATGAATTTTAAACCTTACCCTATTTTACACCTATCGTTAGTTTTTGGACGTACTTATATTAAACTTTCCAAATTTGCCAAAAAATTCATTAGAAGTAAAAACTGTTTCGTCTGTGGACTAAGACAGAGAACTTTGATAGCAGTAGCATAGCAAAGCCATTAGTCACAAAATGACAAGCCAGAAAGATATCTTATTGACTCGACAACATTTTAATAACTGATTTATAAGGAACCGCAAGCCCCAAAGAACCGCGAATCATATATGCAAGAAGGGAGCAACTCTTACTTTCAAACGTTATTATTACTAAACAGCTTCCTTTAATTTCAAAATAAAAATGAAATACTTTACATTTTTTAATTTTTCAAATTACCTACCTTACGGGTAATATATAAAAAAATCCTTTCTTTTTTCATTATTTTTTTTTTAATTATCAATTTATACATAGTCCTTCTAATATCCAGATTTATGGATTTTCATGTTGTTATGTTGTTTTAACAACATATTGGTAATCTATGTTATTGTCCTTTTGTTTACCTCTATTTTGTTTGGAAACAGCTCTCATTTTATCATCATCATATTTCTTTGAATTTGCTTTTTTCCGGCTCCCTATTTTATATATTCTGATATTTTCGTCTGCTGAAGTAACAATTCCAATAACTACCGAATTATTCTGATCATACTTCCTTATTCTTACTGGATCACCAATTCTTATTTTAGGAAGGTCTTCTGTTTTAATACTCCCTGCTTCTATCCTCTCTTTCCCTTACTTGATTTAAATTAGGCCATTTCGGCTCTAATTTCTCCCAATGCCATAGTACATAGGTCTAAAGTTGTAGCAGAAATTGGTGTATTCCGATATGCTAATGATGCGGTGAATACATCTAGTTGTTTTAATATTATCTTGGCAAATTCTACCTCTCTATTGGATTCTACATGTGGATTACTTGTTATGTGGTAAAATCCATATTTTTATGCAAATTGTTTAAAACTGTCACTTTTATATTGTCCACAATTATCTGTGACCAACGTATTAGGAATATCATATTTGCTGAATACGTTTTTCATTTTGTTAATTATATTACGGTTGGTTAACCCATTTATGTAAATAATTTCAATGAAACGGTAAAAGTATTCAATAATCACTACGTAGTATTTTTCTTCATGTTTCAATATATCCATTCCTATTTTCTTCCATGGTCCACCTGCTAATGATATAGGTTTAAGTTTGTCATTCTTATTAGCTGGGCTATGTACGTTACAAAATGATCATGTCTCAATTAATTTTCCTATATCTCTGTTATTCCTGGCCACCATGTTGACCTTTTGGCTATTTCTTTACATTTATTTAGATCTAAATGACCACTGTGTATGGATTTTAGCATTTTAGCATTCCTGTGATATGACGTTGTGACGTTCGCACAGCCGGTCCGTTGGATCCCCGCGGCTGACCGTTAAATGGATCACTTCGATCTAAGCCTTGCCTTGTTCCACGTTGTGTTTGATTTAGTTCACAAGGCTGGCGAAGATCAAATTGTCTACAGGAATCGTTGAATTGGTCTGGTCCGGACAAAGTGAAGCCAAAGGTCATAGGATAAATTGTAATAAAAAATGTTTTATGTACCGTTTCTTGTACAGAGCTGATGGTATAAATTAAGGTAGAAATATATGTTTTTCATGCAGGAATATATTTGTCATGCAAAGTTATTCGACCCTTCCCTTCTTCGAATTTTCGTGACTAAGTCCAAACAAGGCTTCTGGAACACAGATCAATGTCGGAGGTCTTCTTCAGTGACAGGAAGTCACGTGAGCTCCGTGAATCTGTCGTCTCTCGCTTCTTGTCATCTGACACTTCTCTCTCTGGTTGTCGCTTCGATTTTCTGTTTATATGGACTATCGTTCAAAACTGGCATGGGGTCTGACGTGGTTTGGTATTTCGGTGATTACCCTAATTTCCACACAAAATTCTTTGTTTGACTGAAAATTAATCGCATGCCTAATTTTGGAGAGGCCCCTCCTTGGCAATATATTTTTTTTTACTCAAGTCTTCGTTTTGATGTTGTCTTCTGGTATAACACTTCCTGATTCTATTATTAAAAATATTTGTTTGCGGACCTATGTATCACCCGCAACACATATGCGAACATGGCTGAAGATTCTTTTTCAAGTTGAGCATATTTTTTCTCTGTCTGCGTTAAACTTCTTGATGCATAAGTAATAACTTCCTTAAATTTTTAAATCCTTTCTTGGTATAATGCTGCTCTGGTAGCTATTTGGAACTTACATTTACTTTTTTCTTGGGTCATAATATGGTGCTTCAGTCAATAACCTTTTTACTTTTTCATAAGCATTCTGTTGTGAATGACCCTAAATCCAAATATTATCATTTCTTAATAATTCTAACATCGGTTGGATTGTAGTTGCAAGGTTTGGTATGAATCTACCCAAATATTATATTATACATAATATTCGTTTCAATTCAGTCGTAGCTTCCAATTTTTAATAGTTTTCATTTTATTTTCACACAATTGCATTGCGTTACTTGATAGAATGTCTAAAATATTTTATCTGGGTTTTTCTATATTTGTATTTATTTCACTTAATTTTGCCCCGGCTTCTTTTAAAAGTTTCCTTTAATCTTGTCTCATGGAAATGAATGTTGTAAATAAACAACTATTTTCTTCCAACGGTAATTGAAGAAATCAACTGGCTGCATTCAATTTCAGAAAAATGATGCACCCTGCCAAATTTGGAGACACATCTCCCAACGTGGGCAGCCTCTTTACTGAATTTATTTATTTATAGTCCATACATAAACTAATGTCTCCATTTTTATTAACTGCAGGTACAATTGGATAACACCATTCCATTGGTTCTGCAATTTTCTGTATACCATCTTTATTTTCAAACGAATTAGATCGATACGACATTACAGTTTGCTCCTGTATCAATTTTAAAGAACAGTGCCTTTTGCTCATATCATGGGTTAATTTGTTCCTGACTTGTGTTAATAGTTCCCAAAAATTGTACTCCGTTGCTACTTGTACCAGTTCCTTTTATTGCGTATAGTTTTGTTCTGCAACAATCTGCAAAACGATTTTTTTTACATTTATTACATATTTTTCCGTTCGCTAGACACAATCCTGTAGAATGTGTTCTATTATACCTTGAACAAGGGAATACTTTCCTGTTCTGTTGTTGATAACTTTTCTTTCTCCAGTCGCTTTGATGATTCCTTTATTATTTTATTTTACTTCTTCGACGTTTATAGCCTGTCTGTTTTCTAATTTTTCAAATGTTCTGGCCTTTTTTTACTAACGCTCTCTGGCGTTAATTGAAGCTTTTTCAAGTGTTTTTTATTTATTCGAAATATGGAACAAATTTGTAATTGGCCTAATTAGGCCAATTACAAATTTGTCCCATATTTCTTCCTCTTTATTTGCAAATGCACAGTGCTCTGTTGATTCAAATAGCATTCTAGTGTACATCTCAGTTGTTTTTATTGTACTTTGCTCTAGAGGAGTCTCGCAAGTTTGTAAATTATATTTCTTTTGAATGCTAAATACGCCTCGAATTTTGATATGATTTGAATGGATAAAAAATAATGAATTTGAATACTGATTTGAAATTCTTCTTCTCATCTGTCTTCTTGAATAAGAAAGAGCTATATAGTTTCTCCGTTTCATTTTCCATACTGTATAATAAAGTATTTAACTGAATTTCACGTGAATTCTCATTCAATTTAAACTGAATTAAGAACCGCTGTCTCCATATCGGCCGTGCTTTTCGTTCTGTGAAATCAAAACTCTCTGGAGTCTGTATTAAAGACATTTTTTCGAATATATCAACCGTTTCGTATAATAAATCTGCCACTTTTGACACCACTTTTGACACCATGTTTCGTCTGTGGTCTAAGACGATGATTGTTGATAGCAGTAGCAAGCAGAAATCATTACTTAAAACAGGGAGCCTGAAGCATCTCATAAAATGACAAGACAGGAAGACGTCTTATTCACTCAATAATATTTTAATAACTATTTTTTTAAACAACTGCGAGTTCAAAAGAGCCGCGAATTATAAATGCCAGGAGAAGAAATTAGTGCTTCTTAATTCCTTAATTATGTGACAACCTGCTATAATGGAACTAGTTTTGAACTGTATATGTGTAGGAATGCCATGTACAATGCAGAACCTAATTAATGCAAGAACTAGAGAATGTGTACTCATTAGTAAAACTAATTGCATATGAGCAACTCTAACAGTAAATACCAATATGTAAATTTTTAATATCTCTATTTTCACTTAGCCATACGTGTCCAGTAACATTTATGCCAGTATGAACAATGGTCATATTAATTCAACTCCGTGTCTCTATTTTAAGGAACGTGCGTTAACCTTACTACATATCTAATAATTAAAAATTAGAATTATAGTTTGTCTGGGAATAATGAAAAACCTTGATTAATACAAATGAAATTCCAAGATGTTTACACTGATGATGATTACTAAAATGGTTCCTTTAGTTAAATCCATACCATTCGATAGTAAAATAGGGTACCGAATTTCATAATTATAAAAATGCCTTTTGCTTATTCTACTATAAGAATGCATTATTCTTCCTCGGTCTAAGAACATGTTCTAATTTCTTGCCATAGTTGGTACCTATTTGTCCTGATGGTTTGTAAAGAAATTTATTAACAAAGGGTTGGTTCCTTTCACCGTATACAAATCCATATCTAAATGTTTCAGTTTATAAATAAATTGGAAAATCAAAAATGTTACAGGTGTCAATTTTGACAATTTACAGAAATTATCAAAATCTAGTTTTTCTTGTCTTATCGAACTGATATTGTGAAGAAATCTTTGGTAATTCTGTTAAAAGTATTCTCCCTTTAATCATACAAAACTAATATACAAATATATAACTGATAGTCGACCTTTTTAGCATAGGAGTTTTTTTCCCCTATTTAATGAAGCGTTATTGATCAGCTTTAATTTATTATACGTACCTCCAAAGATTCGCTAAAAAATGAGCATATATGAATAAATAATGCTCCAAACTTAATAAAAATCAAGCTTTTGTCAGAATCTTTATGTTAGGAAAAAACAAATGATTATTAATGGTTAATTAATTATACTTCTTGATCTTTTTTTTAGGTACGAAATGTTGGTTGAATTTTTTTTTTCATCAGCGGGGCATCATAAATTAGTATAGGAAATTTTATCGTCTTTTTTTTTCGGTGAAAAACACACGGATTTGAAAATTCTTGCAAAAATCAAATAATTGTCAGATTTTGATGGAACTTTCAGGACTTATTCACAAATGAATTAAATTATTTTAGAAACGTTTATTTGTTAGCAAAATTTTTTTTTACGTCTGTTACCTTCCGCCCACACTTTAAATTTTCTAATGTTTAATGTTTATATTAATTATAACCAGATCTCCATGGAGAATTTAAATTATCGATAAATAATGAATTTTTACAATAATTGTTTCCATTTTTAAAATTTTTTAATTAGAATAATTTATAAAGTTTTAAATCTTTTATAATTCTACACTGATTTGTAGCGTTTAGGTGATATTCTTATTATGTAAAAATTATATTTACTAATCATGAATGAAAAAACTTACAATTCAGCGACATCCCCGTTCATATTTTTAAAAAAATTTTGAATTTTTTTGAGTGTATAAACGTACCGATTTTTCTAAATACGGAGGTCCATCGACGACATTATCAGAAAATAAGCCCGATAACTATAGTAAATTTAAAACCAAAGTATCTAAAATTCAATAAAACATTAGATTACGGAGAATATTTTCCTTAAGTTTTAAGATTACTGGGTATTTAAAAATTATATAAAAAAGGCGCTAACGTAATTTTTACAGATATGTCCCTCGTAGAAAAATTAGGTAAGTTTCCTGTTGTCAGTATAGCCGAAATAAAGATTTCAACACCTACCTCCGTGTTAAAAAATGCATTTCTGTGATACTTCAATCTAAAAGTAAGTAATATTTGTTCAAAATCAGATTAATTAAGCTGTACATTAATTAATATTCGTCAAATAAAGTTTTTAAAAAGTGTTTAGATTTGGATCTGGTGGACGAAGTCAAAATTTATTTATGGAAAGTTATGCGGAGACAAGCCTTTGTTAATAAATTTCTATACTTGGCAAACCCTCAAAGCATAAAGGTGCCAACTATGGTAAGAAATTCGAACTTATTCTTACACCGAAAGAGTATAATGCGTTCTGATGGTAGAATTATACTTAGAGATCATTACGCATAATTCCTCTTGCTTTATGATTTTCCTTTAAATGTTTAAAAATGTTCTAACCGCGAAAGCAGATGAAGTTATATGTTTCCTGCATTTAAATTTTTCCAGTATTACATTGGAAAAATACTATATTTGTTAACGCGTATCTAATAAACAATGGAGAGAACGTGTCTTTTTATTTAGAGAAAAAGTTACATTTACTATGTAAATTAATAAATTCGGTTTGGCCATTATGGGATTGAAACAAACATCAGTATCTATACAGTGATTTTTAAAAGACGAACATAGCGACACAACATGGGATTTAGATTACAGATTTTACATTCGTTTTTTAAATTGATTTTCTTCCCGAATCAATCCCAACTAGCATGCTTAGGACTGGAACAATTTACGCATAAATTCAATTCCTTGCATTTTGCTATTCATTATTCTATTTCATTATTCTATTGAATAATAAAAAGCATAATGTCCGTTTGTCTCGCAAAATTGCATTTATGGTTATATCTATTTATTTTTGTATTAAATCCTTCAAAGTGGAGCAACAATTCTTTTTATGTGAATTTTTAATTTCTTTACACTTCCAGTTTAATCTATTGAATTAGACTACAACAGTGTTAGTTTTAACTTTGGTAATTACCAGGGTTTTTATAATATCGCCGAAGTTACTTAAAATTTGATTTAAAAATGGATAATTTAATCCTACCTGAATTATTTCCTTCTTCAAATGTCCAACTAACTTAGAACATATGACGAAACTAAGGTACTTACTATATAGAGTTCGTTCTTCTAAAAAGTCTAAATTGAAAGAAGTTTTCAATTCATGTAAATCAGTTTTGATTTTAGTCAGATATTTATTGACTGCTACAAGGCCTTATTCTTCCATATTTGTTTTCAAATTTCGATTATTATAAATTCGCTATCCAGAAATTAATTTTAGAAATATGGATAGTGACTGCGCAATTCTCATCGCAAATAGTTAGATGTTGGATAATTTGAGTGGCATAATCACACAAATTTTTCTTTAATAATTGTAACCGCAGATATTTTAATTTGACGCCCATTACAGTGTTTACAAACTGTGCTAGGAGATTTATAAACGCTAATTTGTCCGTTTCATAAGCCATTCCATTGGAAATTGGAACATGTTAATTTAGGAATCTATGTGATTCTGCATCTCTATTTTCGATTTCCGATTGAGGAGTCTCAGTTGCATTTAAACTTAATTTTTAATATAAAATTTCTAATTCCTCTGTAATATTCGAATTAAACTCTACGGTAGTTTGAATCACAGATCTTATTTTATCTTCGTTAACATCCCTGTCATTATAAATTTCTAAAATCTGATCATTATTTCAGCCAATCATTTATAAATTTACTTTGGATATTGGAATAATAATAGATACTCTGTGCTTAGTCTTTAAAATATTCAAAATTGAAACAATATTTAACTTTAAAGTGTTACGCTTCTTTGCTAATGAATCAACACACTAAACATTCAGCCATTTTCAAAGAGAAGTAAATTAGTTTTATACAGATACAAACAAAATATACGGTCTTGTGGTTAAAATTAACAACAAAATGTATTCTTCAAGCAAACACCGAGCGAGCGAAATTAAATCTCCGTCATATAACTTAATTGCCGCACTTTAGCCTAAATATATTTACTGCACCAGTGATAAGACATTTGCAAATGTAATTATATAAAATACTATAAACATATTTGTGTTAATAATATGTTATCACTTTTGCAAAATAGTATGCATGTCATTAATGCATGATGTATTAAACGAAAATTTATGCAAAATAAACTTTATAAATTTATGGGGAATAACTTTTGCATGATGATTACACTTTGTTCAGTATCTAAATAGCGATTTTGTTTAGTTAACGGTTCTTATGTATTCTTTTCTTTCTGAATTCTTCTTCCTTCTAAAACCCGGAAGTTGGTTTGTCTTAAAGATGGATCCATCTGGATTTTTCTGCAGTTTTCATTTGGGTCTAAGACATATTGACACCTTTTTTAGCTACTATCTTAAAATGTCGCCAGCTCGTAGAAAACACCAATGTATGAAATGTCTCTTGTAACAACACGGCATATAGGAATCTCCCCAAGATAAAAACAAAAAACAAAACAAAACGATTTAACTTTCTCGAGATGAGATATATATTGCCACCTCGCTTAAATGTATTCAAATCAAACCTGCACTATGAACTTGTAGTGTACGATCACTCATTTTTTTATTCTAACCGCACGGACTTTATGACAAATCCCCGACATAAATTATATCACTCTACCCAGGGACCAATATGGTCTTTGTTTAATAGGATTTTTGATTCGCAAGATATCATCTATTTTTATTAAATTACAAAATTTCGTACTAATCGCATTGTTCTCTGAGACTTAAAAGATATTTTTGATGCCATTTATCACGAAATTTATTTATCATCTCATTCCTGATTTTAATAGATTTAACCAAAGAAGATCTAGTGGGGGACTATAAATTTATGTTTTCTTTATACAGTATCAATAATAGTACATCTTTAATGTTAAGACGCAAGAATCTATTAGGTGTAATTATTTTCAAATCTGAATCATCAGCACATCTATAGATGAGTGGTCTGGGATTAATAGAATTCTGTATATCAGAATTAATAGTAGTTAATCTTTGAACGACCAATTGTCTTGTAAAAGCACAGCTCTATAGTTCTATAATATAAAAATATTATGCGTTAGGCAAGTACTTCCAAACCAAGCAAAGTACAAAGAAATTGTCAAATTTTTTATATTAAACTTTCCAAATTTGTCAGAAAATTAATTATAAGTAAAATATTGTATTAATTATATCACAACCCGTTATAATCGGTCTAACGTTGAACTATATATACAGTGTAACCCGGATATAAGAGAGTTGTCGGGGCCGGAGAAGAAGTATCTTATATCCGGGTCTCTCTTATATCCGGGTTTGGTCTATTTTGTTTAGGTAAGTATGACTCTAATTTGGGACCAGAGAAAATCTCTCTTATACCCGAGTTTCTCTTATATCCGGGTCTCTTATATCCGGGTTACACTGTATATTGAACTATACACATTAACTATATATATGAACTATATATACATTGAACTATTCAGTTGCATGGAAGTAGCTTATAACCCCGGGTTTCTCGCTTTTGCGATCATCAGATAAACTGGTTTATTTTTTCAGAAGTAGATCTATTTATACTTATTTGTGCTTGATTATTTATATGTGACGGACGAGGGACTTTTTCCTTGTTTGTTTGGGCTGATATTCTCACATACATAGACACACATGCATACAGGTGCATGCATTTTAGTTCTTACAAACACACCTATATAAATAATCTGAGGTTAAGCGCGGTTACACATATATGTGTTCGAGCATACATATATACGCAATTGTCATTCTATTTCGGTGTCAACACTTTAGTATTACATATGTAAGAATGTTCTCTTAACACAGGGAGGGTCTTGACGTTTTTCAGATCGGCCGTTCGCGCCGTCAGACAAGCTTACATTCGCTCACACATACACACATATATGTAGACGCGTACTCACACTCATTGATCTGGGTCTACAACCACCAGGCGGGTTAAGTTGGGTTCTATCTGTAGACATGATGATGAAGGTTGTATTTTTAGCAATACTGGCTGCTGGTGTTTTATTGACGATTGTAATGTTAATGGCAATAATAACTGTGATATTATTATTGATATATTAATTGATGTGTTATTGGTTATGATAAACGGTAAAGTTAGCCTTAATGATGATAGAAACAATAATCATAATAATGACAATAAAAGCAAAAAAAAAAATGCCAATAATGACAATGCTAATTATGATAATAGTTGTGGTAACCATAAAAATGATGATGGTGGTAATAATAATAATAATAATAACAACAATGATAAAAACAATGATAAAAAGCAGTATTAATGGTGGTAGAGATGGTTATGAAGTGATTGCTCTTAAAGGGGTAACAATAGTACTAATAGTGAAAGTAATAGTAGAAGTTATTTCAGTAGGTTCAACAATACTAATATCGAAAAGTAATAATAGTCGTTACAAAATAATAATTTTGAAGTGTTAATGGTTTTTCTCTCGTGATGGCTGTACTAATTGTTATGGTGGTGGTTGTGTTTGTGGGTGTGGTGGTAGTGCTGGTAACAGTGCTGGTAGCGTTATTGATTCCTGTTAGTGGTTATGTTTTGGTGATTTTGGTGTTGTTCTGTTTTACATATTAACTATATATATGAACTATATATATATATATATGTCTAATGCCATATACATTGTAGCTATATGGATATTCATGCAAAAACCATGTATATAATTTTTAACACCCTGTTTTGAATTAGTGTCCAGTAAAATCTGTGACAATATGAACAAATGATCATATTAATTCAACTCTGTGTCTGTGCAGATTTGTGACCTTTGGATATTTTAAGGAAAGTACGGTAACCTTTCTACATATCCAGTATTAAAAATTAGAATCCTTACGGTTAGTCTGGCCCTTAATAATAGATAGCCTCAATTTGATTAATATTGTTGAAATTCAAAGATGTTTACACTTATTAATTTAGTTAAAACCCTAAACGTACCTTTTTTTCCTGAGGTTTTGTCAAGAGATTTATTAACAAAAGATTGGTTCCATCCACCGGATACAAATCCATATCTGTTTCAGTTTATAAATAAATTGAAAAAAAAATGTTACAGATATCAATTTTGACAACTGAGAGAAATTATCAAAAGCTATAAGTTTTTCTTATAATATCGAACTGATAATATGAAAAAAAAACCTTTGGTAATTCTGCTAAAAGTATTCTCCCTTTAATGATACAAAACTAATAAACAAATATATAACCAATATTCGGTCTTTTTAGCATAGGAGTCTTTCTTCCTATTTAGTGAAGCATTATTGATTAGCTTTAATTTAGTGATTCATTTTTAATTCCCGATTTTAATACCGGTATCCGATGAATTCAGATGTATTTGTTGCATTAATCAAGAGATACACCAATATGTCCATTTCTTTCTATGGGTTTTACGGTAAATTCAACGACTATTCGTTTAACATTTTTTTCCAGTTTCCTCTCAACTAAGGATCCCTCATCAAAGTTATCAACAAATGATTCTAAATAGTCGGACTTTGGATTTAATATAATATAATTATGGATGAAATTATGTTATTAAAATTGGATTCCTTTCTATTCAAACACGAGGTACAAATATTTTTTTGTTTCTTATATAAAAAAAAACAATTCAACATTCCCAAAAGGACTTATTCCTTTAGTCAAGCAACACTCTTCATATATTTTATTAATTGCATGAGTTGCATGTATTGAATTATAAATCAATATCTATATATCAATAGCTATATCAAACCACGCACCAAAATAGAGTTATCGAAAATTTTGGAAAAAAAATACCGTTACCTTGTAAACTTTTCTTTTCATATTTCTAATTAAGTTAATTTAAACCCTAAATTTATAATAAGGTCATCATCAATACGAACCGGCAGTTTATAAATAATATACTTAGAGATCATTACACTTAATCTCGCTTGTTATAAAATATTCCTTTTGAGTGTTTAAAAAGGTTCTGACTACGAAAGCAGACGAAGTCATCAGCTATTTCCTGCATTTTAATTTTTATAAAGCAAAAATGTTGCAGATATCAATTTTGATATTTTCGAGACCTTTTCTATTATAAGTTTTTCTTGGTATTTCGTACTGATAGTGTGAAAATCCTTTAACAATTATGATAAAAGTATTCTCCCTTTAATCACAAAAAATTATTTAATTTATAAATAATTTATTAATTTATGAATTGAGATATTTAGATTTGGACCCGGTGGAGAGAACGAAAATTTATTTATGGAAAGATATGCAACGACAATCCTTTGTTAGTAAATTTCTATACTTGACAAATTTTCAAGGCATAAAGATACTAACTATGGTAAGAAATTTGAACTTATTCTTAGACTGCGTTATGATGATAGAATAGGCGAATGTTATATATATATATATATATATATATATATATATATATATATATATATATATATATATATATATATATATATATACTAGAGAGAGCGCTGAGAACTTCTCGGCCTGACAAAGAAGACATTTAAAAACATTTAAGTTTCGTCAGATTTTGTGACATGGGTCAAGCCGAAAACTACACACGTATATTTTTATAGTATAATGATTAAAAAGATATTTTATGCAACAATAACTTACTTGTTCTTGCTCTTTGTCAATGTACTTAATTCAGTGGAGAATATTAATCATATCAATCAAACATTACAGAGTAAAAATTTCACATAAAAATTCAGCTGTCAGACCTTTGAGTCTTCGTCTGTATTATTCATATTTTTATATACTCTCAAAAATAAATATTCGCCTTTTAACTTTTACATTTGTCCCGATGCACAGAGTTTCTGGCTGGCTGCAGAATGCATCCATGGAAATGATATTGTCAGGATTGTAATGTACAAAAAACTGAGTGTGGTACATTCTTTAGGGTAGCACAAGACACTTCCGCCGGAGCAGCCGGTATGTAAGTTGAGCGAATAAAGGAGGCTTGTAAAACGCACGGCTTTATTGCATGATCATTCTTGAAGTTATCCCACAAAGACCTTAAACTATTTTCGGTTTAGCTTTTCGTGTGTAGATTTCCTTTTACAAAAGCCATGAGGAAATAACAGTTCGTTTGGCAGTAAAACTGTATGAAATGAAGAACGATCATAAATGAATAAATTATTGGGGAGAAAGATGATGTAATTATTTCTGAAAAGTCGCCACATCTCTAAATAAATAAACGGCAAATTCTGGCTGTCGACCCGTGTGTCTGAAACACTTCTACCTTTTGATAAAAATCTACCAGACCACCATTTAACGGAAAATTATCAGATATGTTATACCTTTTTTGATCCCGGGTTTGAAAATCTGCCGTTCATCAGGTGCTTGAACAGTTAAAAATTCAAATGAATAAAATAGTGATTTTTTAAATTTTTAATTTTTATTAAGTTTAAATGTAACACAAAAATTTTGTGAATTTAAAAACTTTTGTTTTAAATTCATTTTAAAATATCTCTAAAACTTTGTGAATTGAGGAAATCCATTTTATTTCTTCAAAATGCCAAGGAATCAGAGTTAATGCGTGAGGTTTCGTGACCTGAGGTTTTGAAATTCCGCAGAATTTACAATTTGAAGAATATAACCCCGTCGTCGGTATTGGGCATTATTTCTAACTTAGATCACCACAAGGCTACTGGTGGTGACGGAATACCAGCCATTGTCTTAAAGAAATGCGCACCTGAACTGGCGCCTGCCCTCTCTAAATTGTACAACCGCTGCCTCAAGGAGTCCTGTTTTCCTGACTGCTGGAAGTCCTCAACCATTGTCCCTGTCTTTAAGAACCCTGGTGACCCCTCCAACCCTTCCAATTACCGTCCTACCAGTCTCCTACCCCTCTTCGGCAGTCTTCGAGGCCATTATCAACGCCGAAGTGATTAATCACCTGATATCCCACGATCTGCTCTCAGACAAGCAGTATGGTTTCCGCTTTGCCCGATCTACTGCCGACGTGCTTACGGCCATCACTGAATTTGTCTACTAAGCTATCCATAACAACGGTGAAGCTCGTGCCGTGGCCCTTGACATCTCCAAAGCATTCGATAGAGTCTGGCATGCCGGCCTTCTCCGCAAGCTCCAGGGTTATGGTATCACAGGTCGATTGTTTGACCTAATACAATCATTGCTGTCAAACCGGGATTTGAAGGTTGTTCTTAGTGGATTCATCTCCAGATCCTATCCCGCTAACGCAGGTGTTCCTCAAGGCTCCATCCTAGGCCCTACTCTGTTCCTCATATTTATAAACGACCTTCCTGGCGCCATAGACTCCCAAGTCGGCATCTACGCTGACGACACCACTATTTACTCCTGCCTCAAACACAAATCTAGTGAGGCGGACAAAGCTAACCTGGCAGCTCAAATTGAAAAGGACCCCCAATCGGTTGTGATCTGGGGTGAGAAATGGATGGTTAACTTTAACGCCTCTAAAACAAAACTGCTCTCTATCAACCACCACAAGGATCCATCCCTGCATCCCATTAGAATGTCTGATGACCAACTTCTCGAGAGCTCCTCCCTGCGGCTGCTCGGTCTCACGCTGTCTGCTGATCTGAGATGGAACGAATACATCGAGTCAGTTGCATCAGCCACCGCAAAGAAAGTTGGTTCTCTGTGCCGAGCCAGGAAATTTTTCTCCCCGGAATCGATCCTTCAAGTCTATAAATCGACCATTCACCCTTGCATGGAGTATTGCTGCCATATATGGTCTGGGGCCCCTGCTGTTTGCCTCGGGGTTCTTGATAAGATCCAGAGACGGATAGGCAACGTGATTGGCCCTGATCTGTCATCTCGTCTGCAGTCGCTCTCTCACAGACGCGATGTTGCCTCGCTCTGCCTTTTTTAAAAGTACTTCCACGGTAATTGCTCTGAGGAGTTGCGTTTGCTTGTCCCCAGGCCTCGTGAATTTAAACGCCCCACGAGGCTGGCATCCTGCTCCCACCCCTACACCGTGGAAACTGTTAGATGTAGACGTCTCTTCTACTCCAATAGCTTCATGTCTCCCACATCTCGCCTATGGAACTCTCTTCCCTATTACTGTTTCCCTGACAAATACAATCTCCAACGGTTTAAGTGTAGCGTCAATCGACATCTCCAGTTGCCTTGATCTATCCACTTCCCTTCTCCACATCCTTTCATTTTTCATTCCTATCTGCTCTCGCTCCGGATCTTTTGCGGCCCCTTTGCCTTGATCGACCCACTGTCTTTCTCTTTCTCCACATCCCCTCCCTTGCCACTCCTATCTGCTCTTCCTCCAACCCTTCTTTAACCCCTTGCGTGATATTGTCCTCCGGCCTTGCTTGGGGTGATATGATTAAAAAAAAAAAAATTCAGTTCAAGAGAGAGATTTGAAGAACTCAATTCTCGGCTTGAATTAGAATTTCGGCTCAAATTGGTCTTTTGGCCAGAACTGGACCTATGGCCCGAATCAGAGTTAAAGCGAGGTTTTGAAGTTCCACGGAGTGAATTGAGGAATTCAGAGTTATTTCTTCAAAGTTATCATTACAGTTTTCTAAGCTGGACCAGAGGTTCCCTTAGCATTAGGCCGGAGATCCTATTAGCCCTCCGTAGGAGCTAGCTTAAAAGTACGCACGAAGTACTGCTTTTAAGCTCGTATTAAATAATATTAAAGAAAATTAAAAGCCTATCGCAGCTAAGCCCATAATACACAGGAGTAATGCATAAACATAATTTCCGAATGTTTTTATGTAGATATTTATTTACATGTTTCTTTGGAGATAATTTCTATCTGTGCATGAGTATAAGCTTGACAAGTTCTAAGCAACGCTGTTTACGATTAATTATACGTAATAATTTGAATCTGAATCCAAAATCACGTATTTATAATCTGATGCAGAAAGGCGAAAATTTTAGGTTTCATTTATTTATGTGTGTATATATGCGCATAAATATATTTATTGAGAAATATTGGTATGGGTTGGAAGAAACGTTGGTACCGTTTTACAGTAGGCGGCTTCTTAGCACGTGATTTTTTTCACATTTTACTGAAATTTATGACATCCGAAAGATGACATACGATTCGTGTTTGGAGTATGAATTTTAAATGTTTTCGTTAAAAGTGAAAATGAAGAAAACTGAGATCCATTTTCGTCATTTGATATTCTTTCATTTCCTGGAAGGAAAAATATGTTGTATAAACAGCATATATATATATATATATATATTTGTGTATTTAGGCAGCAATCCTTCTTTCAAGCACATTGCATTAAAAACGACTGACAAGGTGCTTTTATTTAGTTTTTTATATAATTTCTCGTGCGATCTAATAAAGGTTTTCTTTTCAGAGGATAAATTATACAAAAATTGTCCGAATGTTCTTTTCCGAGCGCTTTCGGCTATACTTTTAGCCATTATCAAGGATTATATTTCGACTGTTAGAATTAGAAATAGTTTGTGTGTGTTTTATAAAGTGATTCATTTTTTTGTTTCAAAACACGGTCAAGATATTATGTCCATGTTCAAAGTTAATATTATTAAGGGTTGGTTTGTTTAATTTTATAAGTAAGGCTTCCATTATTTTTAGCCTTTTTTGGCAAGTGGATGATGCTATTATATTAGTGTTTTCGACAAGTATATTCCGAATAGTGTCCGGTAGGTCTCCATGAATATTTAAATGAGATCTAATTGAGCTATTGTCAGAAAGGTGTAGGGTTAATCTGCGTGTTAAACGATTTGTAGTGTGGCCTATATAATTATTTACGAAAGTTGATTCTTGAGGAATACAATTCCTTAATGGACATTTGAATTCGTAAATAATATTTGCTCTATTTAATTTTGTTGTAGGAGGTGAATTATTATTTTTAACTATAAGGTTACAAGTTTTAAATTTTTTATAATAAATAATTAATCTAATTTTTTTGCTATTATCAACTGGTGCTATGTATTTTTTTATAATGTTATTCATTCGGCATTCATCCTGTTTGTAGTTATCGTTCATTTGATTTTTATAAAAAATATTAATATTATTGTTTATGTTTCGATTCTCGCCGTTGCTATTAGTTACTTTGGACAAGAAACGCCTAATGTGGAAATCCAACAATTGATTAGGAAATCCGTTATTGATCAGCGTTTGCTTTATATTTTTTAATTCATTAAAGAAAAGCGTGCGTGAAGATGAGTTCTCGTGCGCTCGCGTGAGGAAATTCTTAATAACACCTATTTTATACCTAAGAGGGCATTCGCTAGAGAAATTAAGATGACAAGAGTCTTTGCTAGTTGGTTTTTTATAAACAGAAGTTTTAAAAGTATTATTACTAAAATCGACGAGAACATCTAAGAAAGGAAGTTTATTTTTTTCACTAATTTCATAAGTAAAATTTAGGACAGAGTTTTGTTGAAATGTAGTTTTCAGATTTTCTATTTCTTTCTTATTATCAGCCAAAATAAAAATATCGTCAACATAACGAACGTATATTTTAGGTTTAACAACTTTAGTAAAAATCTTGTTTTCGATATAGGCCATATAATAATTAGAGAAGCACGGCCCGAGAGGGCTTCCCATACTTACTCCGTCAGTTTGTGTGTAGATAGTACCATTATGGCTATAAAAAGGTACTTTAGTAGTGCATGCAAGCAGTAGTTTCCTTAAAATATTGGATTGGATTGATGGAGGTGGAATTGAATTATTTTTATACACAGAATTAATGATAATATCGATAGTTTCAGAGACGGGAACATTTGTAAATAAATTTTCTACGTCAAGTGACGCAAGAATGCCTTGGTTTGTTTGTAATTTTGTGTTTTTAAGAATTTGGAGGAATTCGTGGGTAGATTTGATGCTATAGTTAGTAGGGAGATATGGGGTAATAATGTCGTTGAGAAATTTTGATAATTGGTATATGCATGTTGGAATTTGAGAAATGATAGGTCGTAATGGGTTACCTGTTTTGTGTATTTTGACATTACCATATAGGTAGCCGGGTTGGTAATCGCCAATAATTTTATTTATTTTCAAGGATCCTGCTGCTGCATTGTTGGCTGTTATAAGCTTATTAATATATTTCTTCAGGGTTTCAGTAGTGTTCTTATTAAGAACACTACTGAAACCCTGAAGAAATATATACAAGTCCCCGGGGGCACTGGTGGAAGTGAACGGGGTGAGGTCGGAGCCTTTCACTTTGTCTCGATCCATTCGTCAGGGTTGTCTCGCCTATGCTCTATGTCCTTGCGTTGGAGCCCTTCCTTCGCAAGCTAAAGGCGAATCCGGTCCTTCGCGGAATTTCATTACCTGGTGCCACCAAAGCGGCCAAGTATTCCGCCTATGCTGACGACGTGTCTGTTTTCGTAACGAACACTGCCGAGATTCACGAAGTCGGCAAAGAGATTTGCAGGTATGAGACGGTGGCAGGGGCCAAAATCAACCGCGAAAAGTCAGTTGGCTTGCGGTTGGCTGAGTGGGCGGGAGTTACTCTCCCCGGGCCCTTCAGCTGGACGGACGGGCCGGTGAAGATACTCGGTATCTGGTTCGGTCCCGGCCTTCTGCTGGACACAAATTGGTCGGAAGTTCGAAGGAAGGTCGACGAAGCAGTTCGTCTGTGGACTCGAAGGAATCTTTCCTTGAAAGGGAGGGCGGAAGTGTGCATTTCGCACATCTACCCGATTCTCCTTTACCGGCTTTCGATACTTCCACTCCCGTCTACCGTACTAGTCAATTTCGTTAAAGAGCTTTTCGATTTCCTCTGGAGAGGAAAGGCTCACATGGTAAGTCGCGAGGTCTGCTGCCTCCATCCTGCTGAAGGCGGTCTGGGAATGCCAAGCGTCGAGACACGTCAGCATATGCTCCGCTTGAATTTCCTAGAACGGATGTGTACGCAAAACGACGGTGAAGGCGAATTCTGGAAGGAAGACGCCCGTCAATCTTTTCCGTCCCTTCAAAGTGTGCATTTAGACGAGGCGGAGGCGCACCGTTCACCTGAAGGTGAATGCCTCTTTTATAAGGAATGTAGAGACGCGCTGCGTTGCCTGTTAAAGGTTAAAGATCGCCTCTCCGATACACGGGATATGTCTCGGAAGACTTTGTATCGGGTGGCAGTGAGGGGGATTGCCAAGGACAAGCTTCCGGGCAAGCTGGGCCTTACGAACAAGGAGTTTCGCTCCGTCTCGCCTTGGGCGCCCGGGTTGAAATGTCTCAACAACGACGAGGCATCACTAACCTGGCTGGTGTTGCGAGGGGCTCTCTGGGTCGGCAAAAAGCTCTGCGCAGCGGGTTTGGCGATTTCAGCCGAAGGAGGAGTCAATTGAACATGCCTTCTTCCACTGCGACGTTGTGCAACCTCTGTGCAGGCTGATTGAAGGCTACATGGTTCGCGTCTTGGACGGAAAGTTTTTTGTCCTGGAAGCCAGTTCCGTTTGTTCCAATGTGGTACCGTCAATGTCCAGGGATCAGCACTATGTGCTCCTGTGTCTGCTCGGCATTATGCGAATGGTGGTGTGGACGACTAGACAGAAGGAGTTCCACGCAGGTGAGAAATTTTCCTCTCTGCAACTGGTCTCATTCTTTAGGCATCAGCTTAAGGTTAAGATCAGGGCGGAGAGGGCGCGTCTCTCCTCGTGGAATTTCGGCAAAAGGTGGGTGAAAATTTCGCGCTTGATGCGAGTGAGAGGTGCTGACCTAGAGTGGTTGTTGGACGCAACTTAAGCAAGAGGATTTGGGGCCTCGTACCGAAACATTAGTCATCCCAGCCTTTTAAGGTAAGATAGGACATTTTCATGTTCAGTTTTGGCCTCCTCAGGGCTAAATATTTTCCTTTCAACGTAGCTAGAGCATGCAAGTACATAAGTCCTGTTTTTTTTGTCTTCCTTTTTAGTTTCTTGTCTCCACCCCTCCCCACGTTTTAGGTGACAGATGTCTCTGTTCTCTGGAATTGTTCATCCCAGTTAATAGAGATTTCTGCCACATTTTTGGAAGGGTCCTACTACTAATATTGTTTTGTTTAGTTTCTTGTACATACATATTTTACATTGTATATAAACATTGGGCTTTTGATTTTTTCCCCATCCCTCGATGATTTTGTAAATAAAAATTCATGTTAGGGCTTTTCATCGAGAAAATGTGGTATTTTGGTGATTGTGTTGTGAAAGTAAATGTGTTGTTATGGTGAAAGGAAAATTGTAAGTACGAATGGGTCAACGAATGAGACTAGATAGTTTTCAGGTAGGACTAGAGAAGACCAGTCTTTTCCCCCCTCCCCATTTTAGCCCTTGTGGCACATTTTGTATTTTAAAATGCAAATAAATAATAACATTATAAAAAAATACATAGCACCAGTTGATAATAGCAAAAAAATTAGATTAATTATTTATTATAAAAAATTTAAAACTTGTAACCTTATAGTTAAAAATAATAATTCACCTCCTACAACAAAATTAAATAGAGCAAATATTATTTACGAATTCAAATGTCCATTAAGGAATTGTATTCCTCAAGAATCAACTTTCGTAAATAATTATATAGGCCACACTACAAATCGTTTAACACGCAGATTAACCCTACACCTTTCTGACAATAGCTCAATTAGATCTCATTTAAATATTCATGGAGACCTACCGGACACTATTCGGAATATACTTGTCGAAAACACTAATATAATAGCATCATCCACTTGCCAAAAAAGGCTAAAAATAATGGAAGCCTTACTTATAAAATTAAACAAACCAACCCTTAATAATATTAACTTTGAACATGGACATAATATCTTGACCGTGTTTTGAAACAAAAAAATGAATCACTTTATAAAACACACACAAACTATTTCTAATTCTAACAGTTGAAATATAATCCTTGATAATGGCTAAAAGTATAGCCGAAAGCGCTCGGAAAAGAACATTCGGACAATTTTTGTATAATTTATCCTCTGAAAAGAAAACCTTTATTAGATCGCACGAGAAATTATATAAAAAACTAAATAAAAGCACCTTGTCAGTCGTTTTTAATGAAATATACATATATATATATATATATATATATATATATATATATATATATATATATATATATATATATAAAGATCCGAGCTCATCTCAAAATGCAGTCATGAAAACAAATTTTTACTACGTTACTTAAAATTCGAAAACGGAAAAAAAATAAATACATAAATAAACAAAATGACAATAAAATAAGCAAAATAAATGAATCCAAACAAATTATCAAATCACACCTGTTATTATAGACGAAATAGAATGAAAAATAAGAAACAAAATCAATAAATAAAGTAAATAATAAACAAATTAGCAAACTATTATGTCAAAATATTAGTTAGACTATAAAAATCAAAAGAAAAAATCGGACGAAAAAATATAGCTATAACTGTTATATAACGATAAAAAAATGAAAAATAAAATTACTACGTTAATTAAAAATCGAAAGCTCAAAAGAGAAAATATACAGTGCAACAAATAAATAACAACAAGTAAAATAAATTGACCTAAATACATCCAAATACATAAATAAACTAACAACCGATACCGATTAACTAGCCGTTAGAAAAAACAAATAAAGATAATCAATCCAAATAAATACATGAGGTAATAAACAAATTAAAAACTGTTCCCACCAAAATAATAGTTAGAACAAACTACAACAATCAACCCCAAAATTGAACAAATCGCTTTAATTATCTTAAAAAACAAACTATTATATAAGCTATATAAACAAATTTTTACTACGTTAATAAAAACACCGATCAAAATAAAAATAAAATAATAATAATAATAAATAAATAAATATATAAGATAAGAAATAAAATAAAAAGTAAAAATAAATAAAAACAAGCAAAATAATTTAACCCAAATAAATAAATAAACGACTTCCGCTAAAATAATCGCCAAAATAGACTACCCGCAATGCACCACTGACCCGTATATATAAATAGCCGAGAAAAATAACAGCACTCGTGGCCTGACGATTGCATCTAGCACTGAACAGACTGTCGCCTCTATGTTCACTTTTATATTTACACACGCTCTATCGCTGATATTGAGCACTTTATCCTATAAATATAGCACATTTTAAGACTATATTTCTTCATATATATATATATATATATATATATATATATATATATATATATATATATATATATATATACCATTTATGGAGATGGTTCCATATCTGAGGCTGTTTAAGTCATTCGTTCAGTTCAGAAGTGGAAATTTTGAAGTTCCTGCAGGTCTGTAGTCATTAATGAAGAACAAATCGATCGTTGTTAAAAAATAATCCAGGCCTCATGATACTTCGCAGAGATACTTCATATATCTAATATGAAAGTTGTAAGGATCTTTTTTTTTAACTTTTCACCCCAAGCAAGGCGGGAGTGCCACTAGCATACAAGGGGTTACAGAAAGTAGAAAGTGGGAGTAAAGAGGCGTGAAAGAGGAAAGGATTAAGAAAAGGACGGGGGACAGATCAAGGTATCTGGAGATGTCGATTGTCATTGCATTTGAATAGTGGGAGATTATAGCTATCAGGGAAGCAAGTAAGATGAAGGGAGTTCCACAGACGAGAAGTGCGAGACATGAAGCTATTGAAATAGAAGAGACGGCTACATTTAACCGTTTCGACAGTGAAAGGGTGGGACTGAGATACTGACCTAGTGGCACGTTTAAATTCATGTGAAAATAGCTCGTCGGAGCAGTTAGAGTGAAAGTATTTGTAGAAAAGACAGAGGGAGGCGACGGCACGTCTGTGAGAGGGCGACTGTAAACGAGATGCCAGATCAGGGACAACCACATTGTATATTCGTCTCTGGATTTTGTCGAGGACACTAAGACGAACAGCGGTGACTCCAAACCATATATGACAACAATATTCCATGCAAGGGCGAATGGTTGATTTATAGATTTGAAGTATGGACTCGGGCGAGAAAAACTTTCTGGCGTGACACAGAGAATCAACTTTCCTTGCAGTAGATGAAGCTATTGATTCAATGTAATTATTCCATGTGAGACCAAGCAATCGCAAAGAGGTTCTCTCGTGGATTTGAGCATCAGACTTTCTAATGAGAGGCAGAGAGAGTTCTCTGTGGTGGGTAATAGCGAGCAGTTTTGTTTTTGAGGCATTAAAGTTAACCAGCCATTTCCTGCCCTAGTCAACAACCGATTGGAGGTCCTTTCCGAGACCAACGGCCAGGTTAATCAGTGATATCAGATTTACTATTTAGGCAGGAGTAAATAGTAGTGTCGTCTGCATATATGCTTACTTGGGAACTGATGACATAGGGAAGATCGTTAATGAAGATAAGGAACAGTGTAGGGCCCAGGATAGAGCCTTGAGGAATACCTGCGTTCGTGAGAAAGGAACTGGAGGAGAATCTGTTAAGGACGACCTTCATTACACGGTTTGACAGGAATTATTGTATTAAGTCAAATAATCGTCTTGAGATACCGTATTCCTGAAGCTTACGAAGGAGGCCGGCATGCCAAACCATATCAAACGCTTTAGAGATATCTAGAGCCACAGCACAAGCTTCTCCGTTATTATGAAGTGCTTGGTAAACAAATTCAGTTATGGCCGTGAGCACATCAGCTGTAGATCGAGCAAAGTGGAAGCCATATTGCTTGTCAGAGAGTAGATCATGGGATGCAAGGTGATTAAACACTTCGGCGTTGATTAAAGCTTCAAAGAATTTGCCGAAGAGTGGTAGGAGACTGATAGAACGGTAGATAAATGGGTCAAAAGAGTTTCCAGAGTTCTTGAAGACAGGTAAAACAGATGAAGACTTCCAACAGGATGGAAAGCAGGAGTCGTTGAGGCAGTAGTTATATAGTTTGGAGAGGACAGGAGCCAGTTCAGGAGCACATTTCTTCAGGACAATGGCTGGTATCCTGTCCCCACTGCTAGTTTCATGGGATGATGCCCAATACCAACGATGTAGTTTTGTGCAAATCGCTCAACAAAGTCTCAGTTCTAGGGGAGAAATCGGGAGAAATCAGGTGTGGATATACCGGACGAGTCGAGCGTTGAATTGATTGAGAATTTATGAGCAAAGCGCTCGGCAGTATCGGCTGAGGAAGTCAGGGCCTCAAATTGATTAAGCAAAGGAATTGTGGATTTGCTGTTGCTTAGTATGCTCTTGAAAAGACGCCAATAATCTTTGGACCCGAATTTGCGAGATGTAATACGTTGTTTCATTCTATCAGCAAATAGTAATTTTTCTTTAATGAGGACACGCTTGCACTAATTACGGGCTGAGACAAACAGAGTCTGACATGTCGCTACGGTAGAGGCGGAAGTAGCGATTCCTATGGGTAATGGCAGTTGAGCAAGTAGCAGAGAACCAAGGGGATGGGCGTCATTTAACCTTATATGAAACACTTAAATTAATTTATATTTAAACACTTAGAAGCATGAATCACTGCGATATTTTTGGGCCTCAAGGTTTAACGAGAAAAATGAACCGCATGTGATTCTCTGCTCAAGCGCATTAAAAACGTCGAAATGAAGAATGGATTTTTTTACCACAATGTATAACAAAAGGTGTCTTTTTTCTTTTTTTTACATTGGTGTTCACCCTGTACAAGGCACTTGGGTCACTATAGATAGAGGGTTACTGATTAAAAGGTGCAGCTTATGCGGATATGTGTGGAAGATAACGATTAACCCTAGACATGAACCGGTTAAGATTGTAATGATCGGGGAACCAGGCTCTTGGAAGTCTGTTCCACAAGGTAGTGGTTCGTGAGAAGAAATTACTTGAGTGGAACTAATATCTCACCAGAGGGATATGAAGGGAATGAGGATAGTTCGCTACGATGTACTTGGCATGGCAGGTCTTAGTCGTGAAGGTCAGGACTGGTGGAACTAAGGAGTGTAGTGGACCTGAACACTCCATGGAAATAGCGTTAGTGCAGTGAGAGGCTTGAGACGTCTTCTCTCAGAGTGGAAAATAAATCGTTGCCCTCAAGGACACGGACAGTAGAAAGTGAAGACTGTGCAGTTTTATATGGCAGCATTACTCCATTTTCGGCCTGATCTGGCTCTTGTAAAGGTGGCATCTTTAGAGATAGATCGTATGTACGAGTTCCACGAGGTCTGTGTTTAGTTCCAATAGACGCTCTAGGCACGGGCCTCCCTGAGGGAACATCAATATTAGTGAAAGTTCTGGGTCCGATCGGTGATGGGGGAAAGTCACTAGTTTGGTCTTTGAAGCATTGAATGTGAGCAAGCCAGTTTTTCCCCGCAGCTGCTAGAGTTAGGTCAGAGGAGAGATCAGTTGCGAAGCTCTGGTCATCAAGTGATTTAGAGGTGCACCCATATATCGTCGTATCATCAGCATATTCACAAATGATCGGAGTATAACATTTAGGCAGATCATTAATGTAGAGGAAGAAGAGAATTGAACCGAGAAACGAACCTTAAGGAACGCCCGCGTTGAGCGCCTGGGGAACGGAAGGCTGACCATTAACAATAATTTTCAGGGACCTCCCCGTTAGGAAGGGATAGGTAAAACGAAATGGAGCACCGTTAGATGTTCCAAAAGCTAGTCTGTATCCTAAGAATTTGATACTGTGTATATGGTGGGACTGGAAGATCATTCTATATTATGATCAAAAATAGACTTTGAATTCAGACGAGTACTGGAGTCATTAAAGATAACAATCTAGGAAAAGAGAAGCGTCCGGAATTGGCCAACTGGCAGGGTTTCGTCTTCCAATATGGACAAAGCTAGACCTCAGGTGTCTTTGAAGACACACAAGTAATTGGTACATCTTACCTACGAAGTCCTACTCTACCAACTGATATTTCACTTTTAGATTACCACTTATAACATGAAACACTCTGGAGGCCAATAAAAATATTAGCCCACTTCATCGCTCAGAAAAATAGGCTTAAAGATGGCGAAAGGTAGTGGAACAAAATGGCACATATTAGGTGGAATCATTTTATGTACAAATATGTAAATATTGACTTTTAAATTGACTTAAAACGTGAGAAACCTTTGTTGCTTTATATATATATATATATATATATATATATATATATATATGTGTGTGTGTGTGTGTGTGTGTGTGTGTGTGTGTGTGTGTGTGCCCGCGCGCGCACGCGCGCACGCGCACACATTCATACATTGTATTTGTGTGAATGTTAATTTCCCTGTTCTCTGTCGTCAAGAGGTCTAGGAATGTGTCTAACAGATGATGAATTCATATTTTTACAAATACGACACTCGTCAAGACCTTTCTGCTAACTCTATTTTCGAATTCAAAGCACAAAGTGATTTCCATGAAATTAATCCATATTATATCTTATTTCTAGATATAGCCAGAGACGGACATTACTTAAAAATGAAGATGGTTTCTCCGATATAAAGCACAATTACTTTATGAAGACTCTCAAATGCCCAGGCCGGTAGACGTTAATTACTGTTTAAAAAGAAATAGGTGTCTACTCAAGCATTTGCTTTCACTAAATATGACATTTATATGAATGTGGGCTAAAACGTGCATAGAGTGACTATGAAGGAGGAATGTTGGAGCTGTGAAATCTTGCATGCATTAATTTCAACTCTTCTTATGTTCTTTGTTTCCAGGTAAACTGAGATCTGACTGTTCAAATAAGACTTCAAGAGAAAGTAGTGGCGACATCTCTTGAAAATAGATAAAATTTGGCATCGTGGTGTTATCAAGTACCCGAAGCAAAAGTGTTTAGATTCCAAGGACATTCATGCTGACATTGTTGCTACATTAGGGGATGGTGCCCCAGCTTTACCAACAAAAACTGAATTTAGGAAGGGAAGGGATAGTCATGAAGATTACCCAGTGTCTAGACGTACTGCAACTGCCACCACCGAGGAAAACATTGATCATGATCACGACAGGCGATTGACTATGACTCAAATAGACAATGTCAGCCTATCCCGTGAGAGAGGTGAGCACATTCTTCACAATAAGGTTGGCATAACGAAGGTTTTCCTTCAACTGATCAAAAGCGAATCAGCCGAATTGAATCACGGGAAAATCTGACATTGATTTAGGCAGATTCAGCTACTTTGTTTAAACATTTCCTAACCCAGTATAAGTGATGATTTCATCACTTTGACAAAGAGAGAATACATGTAGTGGAAAAACACCCCGCCTGCTCTTAGGTAGGCAACGTCGTTTCATCTGCAGGGAAGGTGATGTCCTCAGTTTTTTGGAAGATGCAAAAGGCAAGGCATTGTGTTTATTGACTTCAAAAGAGCCGCAAAATCTTTGGAGAGTACTATGCCAACTTGCCAAGGGAATTACGAAATGCTATGAAGACCAAACGCCCAGAAAAACTGTTGTTTCATAAAGACAATACTCCAGCACAAATTCTTTTAGTTTCAATGGCTGCTGTGCATGACTAACTTGGAACTGGCTTATCACGCTCCCTATTCTCCTGATTTGGCTCCATCGATCATCTGTTCTCCAACATAAAAAACACCTAGATGACAACTAGTATCGCAGTGATGAACAGCGTCATATCTGCTGTTGATGAATTTTGACCAACAGGATAAAAGCTTCTTCACCAATGGAATTCAAACACTGCAGCACTGATGAAAGAAGTGTGTGGACCGCAAGGGGGACTATGTTTAAACTCCATTTGGTCATATTCCATGAGAGTATCTTGTTCAGACTATTAACTTTTGAGCCAACCCTCGTAGTAATAAAAATAATATCGGATTATAAATAAATTTCATTAATTCTTTAGAAATACGGTTTTATATAAATCTTTCCGATATTTGTATATATATATATACATATTTATATAATTACTATCAGTGATACCCGACGTTGCGCGGGCCAATTCCATTTCTTCTTTATCTGCTTAGTTAAGCAGTCATTTATTCTTCTGAAATATTTACGTATGTTGCCAAATGCTATTGGCGAAACAGTCCTAATTAAAATAGTTCGATAGGTTTAAATATTTTGGTTGTCAGTTATTTCAAGTATGGCATGTTTATCATTTATAATATGACATATTTTCAAACGTTACCATTAAAAATGTTGACAGTGCTACTTACATTTAATCCTCGGCTGTGATCAAAATGTTAAGGGAATTACTATGTTCAGAGTGCAAAATAGCTTCAGCTTCATAAATAATCTGTTTAATTAAAAGAAATTCATCAACAAAACAGTGTCTTATTTATAAATATCACAAAATATTAAATTGGAAATTAATTAAAAGTACGTTTTTTAGCTGGATTTTTAAACTGAATATGAAAATTAGTTATCTCTAAGAACTGCTTAGACAAGATAAAAGACATGTTTATAGATAAAAAGGAAAAAGATGCCTTTTTTTTGCACACTTTATTACTAATGTCGAGCCTCAGTGAACCAAAAATATTACCTCTACTTCAGGAGAGGGACGAATCATTACCCGTCGTCGCTTGAGGCACCCCGAGAGGACTTCAGTAATTTTTTTTATTCTTGGCGTGGGCCGGCACTGTAAAATCGACAAATTTGTCACATTTTGTACGAGGTCGGCGTACAAATGAATGTAAAACTGCAAGACTGAATAATGTTTGTCCTAATCCCAATGTATGCGTGGCACTCCAACTTTAAACTCGGCCATGTGCCGTATTATATGGCGATCCTTATAAGGGTGTCATGTTTCAGTCGGCACCTCTATCAAAGAAGCTGCAGTTAATCTCTGAGACCCGAGTCGACCCAATAAAGAAATGTCGAGTGATCTAAGCAATTTTTGTCACTAATCACATGTATGCGTGGGACTCCAACTTTAAACTCTGCCATGTGCTTTATTTTGTTCGAATGAAAGTATGGATAAATAACAAACGCCATTTATTTTATAACACACTTTCGCGCACTGCAGACAGACAACCAACATTATATATTTGATTAATAGATGCATGTATTCACACGTACGGACACTCAACTATATATATATATATATATATATATATATATATATATATATATATATATATATATTAGTGGTTTCAAACAGGAAAAATATTGAGCGTTATATATCAAATGCGTTTAATTGTAGCTGGATGTAAAGGAGAAATGTCATAGCAGATAGTTTTATTAGCATGAAAATGTTAAAAAATAAAATTGCTAGATAAACCAATAAACTATGAAAAAATTGGAAAATAACATAAATCCAGTTTATGATGCAAACCATTAAAATATTCATTCTTCCCAGAAACTTTAACCTCCATTTTTCAAATGTGCGCAGTGAGGAAGTGAACTTATTTTAGCCATATCCATCATATCAATGTTGTAGTTCAGCTCTTGCATAAAAATGCATTAAATTGAACCTTTTTCAAGATTACCGAATGTTTTATTGAAAAAGAAATAGAGGATCTGACTGGCATTCATAACTCAATCTCACTCTTCCTGTTCTACTTGTCTCTTTTAAGCCTCTATCTCTCCAGACTCAGTGTCTTTCTTCCACACACACATACACGCGTATACTCATATATATTTTGTTGGGGCTGCGACTGAGGTTCATTAAAGTGATATGGTGCTACAATTTGTGGAAACTAACATGAAAAAAAGTAGGCTAAATCGAGGTGTGAAGTTTACAAATTCCTCAAGAATGCGTGTTTCGCATTGACGCATCGATGGTGTGTTAACAGCGTCAAAGTAATAGTTACTTCTGGAAATGATTAATTCAGGTGTAATAAATGTTATTGCCAGAGTATAATAATGTTTAATGACGCCGAAAGTAGGCAGACGGAATTTAAATTTCAGCCAGGACGGTTTCATTCACTTTGTACATATCGACCCATGAGAAAAGCATGAATTTATTACCTTTTCCTCTAGCCGTGGATAAATAGTAGGTTAAACTAGCATTACTAAGGCAAATACTCTTAGAGAAGGAATTCAAAACTGTCTGGGAGCCATCGAAAAACCACATTATTGTTTTTCTAAGAAATCATTGCAATTCATAGAGATTAAGGAAAAGGAAGCTGTAGAGAGTCATGACCATCTACATCCTGAATGGAAATGGCATTTTAGCAAGTTATAATGATTGTGCATAAATGTTTCCATAATTAACTCCTATTCTAGAAGCTACTTTGTGAGATGGAACTTGTTACGGGTTCTTGAAGGGGTTTAACACACTGGAAACCACGTCAGCAAATCCGACGTCATTAAATGCGCGTGGACTCTATTCTTGAAATTGTATTTGATGGTTCAACTTTGTCACAGCGATGTACGAATCACATATATGGGAAAGTGGACGGCGATCTCTGCTTAACTGCTATGTGGTTTTGAATTTATAGAACAAAAGTATTTAATCGTCGACTTACAGAGCACAACT
Source organism: Acanthosepion esculentum (assembly GCA_964036315.1). Taxonomy (NCBI): domain Eukaryota; kingdom Metazoa; phylum Mollusca; class Cephalopoda; order Sepiida; family Sepiidae; genus Acanthosepion; species Acanthosepion esculentum. The sequence goes on along the minus strand of OZ038507.1, from coordinate 45,781,757 downwards.
GTTTCTTAACCATTTTTTTTCGATAAATCTGAAACCCTTTTGCCCTATTTCCTTTCTTATCAGAAATCCCCTCTTTGTTATATTGAAACTAAACTTAACCAGATTGACAATATGCATTATTTTTTTATGGTGCTGTTCGGATTCTCTATCGCAAGATGGTTTTCTTCGTAACTTTAGTAGTTTCATGTAGAAAATATGGCCTATGCCATAAGTACACATCTATTTATCTATTCAACCGGGGATCGAAAGGACGAGGAAATGATGAGTATTGCTCAATTATAATGAGTAATATTGGAAAATCGCGGATAAATTCCAAGTGTGACTCTCCAGTGTGACATGTGCCAATTATTTTATTTCTCTTTGTTTTTATGCTATTTTATTTTGCGTTGTGGTTCAACTCCTCTTCCTATGTCACATTATTAACAATGAGAGTTTGTGTGTGAGAGGAGACGTTAATATTGAGCAAGAAAGCATCATCAGCAAAACTTGAAAAGAATTTGAAAAAAGATTAAATTAGCCGGGAAGAATGTACTTATGTGAAACATAAGGGAAAGAGTGAAGGTGATAACAAGAAAAGTTAACATAGAAATGAAGAGAAAGAAGAGAAAAAAACGAAAAGAGAAAAACATGGTGGGAAAAGAATGTGAGAAAATGGAAGATAGTGAGAGAATATGAAAACCAATCAAAGGAATCATCGCACTGGGGTCAGATAATGCCTCGAGATGGCAAAATTTGCTCATAAAATTCTTTAGGGAGAATCCTTGTCTTTGCCACCTGAAAACTATCTTTACATTACAGATTTGAAATCAAGTTTTTAATTTTCTATGTTTATTTATTTCATCGTTTAATTTATTTCCGAGTTTTGTCAAAAGCGAGAAACTAAGTTAGAAATTCCAGAGGCGCAATGATTTTAGTTGAAATTTTAGAGGCGCAATAATTTTTATAAAAACGGAACGAAAAGGATCTCTAAGGGAAAACAAAAACAGTGATGAAAAGCTTTTTTTTTTTTTAAATCTGATTCAATTATTAATTCGGCGAATTTTAAGTCCTCTTTATTAATATACAGCCTTAATAAGGATGGACTCTGTCAAGATGCTTTTTTTTTCTAAACATACATCTACTGATACAACTGAAGTAGATGTGGTACCCCTACGACCCCAATGGTTTAGCAGGATTTGTGACATCACTGAATATTAATATACAGGTCCACCGAAGAATATCGACAGATTTGTTTTACTTAGCAGAAAGATAGATACAAAAAGAAAGTAACATATGCAATCTCAAGGAGAATGCACATGAAACAGACCTAATCTTTCTAAGTGGTTAAGATGCATGTCTTAAGATGTTATGTCGCCTCACAAAAATCTGATTCAGTGTTGCTTTTGTGGTGATGGCGTCAAAGTATAAAAAATGTTTCGTTAGGTTGAGAGATAGATGGATACAGACTGTTGATACCGTCAAAGTATTAAGAAATAACAACATTTCATTAGAAACAAAGAAAACCGTGGTGAACTGCTATTTCATATCAATCCTTTCATATGGCAGTGAATACTAGACAATTTCCTCATAGGTGAAGAGATTCCTTATGGAAAAATGGAAACAAAATGGACACCTATCAGAAAGCTACAGTTGAAATGTCTGGGTCACATAATGAGGAAAGAAGGCTTTAAGAATTTGGCACTCACATGACATATTGAAGGCATAAGGGAAACAGTGAGTAAACTACTTAAGGAATTTGTGTAGAAGAGTGACTGGGAGGAGTAGTAACATTACTTAGAGAAATGAAGGATAGGAACTTACCCATGTAATGAATCTACACGGCGCATGAAAGAGGACTGCAAACAGTCACTCTTTGTGATAGGAAAATTGTGTAGATACAGTTTTTCAAGTGACTAAATTTAATATGTGAAATCCAGATCGCGGGCACATGAAACAAATCAGTGAGTATTTCAGATTTTACAAGTACGTAAAATTATTATTTTTGTATAGTGCAATTGTGATAATGCAATCTAAAGACAGCGGAAAAGATATAAAAAATAGATCTTGTAAATTTTACATGTACACAAATGTACTAATTGTTTGTGTGTTAGGAATACTCTTTAAATGTCAACGTTTCAAGTTAGATGGGTTTGCTTCGAAACTCCGCTTAATTTTAGGTTGTAGTAGACACACAGATAAAAAGGGAATTAGATTTATATGAAAAAGAGAAACAATGTATTTTGAAATAGACTGGAACGCACATTTCTTGTCCGACTCCTGTTTAATCTCGCCTTTAATGTTTCGACACTAAATGTGTCAAATATGAAGGACATGACTCCTAACGTTCCTGTTCTATAATTTTCTCAGTTCCTGGGCGATATGTTAGTACTTTTCTATTTTCTTTACATTTATCTTCATTATGTGCTTCGCTAACACCTCCACCTCTATGATTCTGCAGGCCTTCTTGAAGTTGTTAACAATTATTAAATCGGGATAGACCTTAAATAAGCCTGAATATATTATTTTTTTCTACGATAACCTCTGTTCCGTTTTAATACGAGTTATTTACACGTCGAATTCCTTTATATAATTCCCAGTAGATCAAAGCTCCTGCTTTGTCGTGCCAGTTTTATATTCTTTTTGGGCCAGCTTACTGCCTTCAGTTATCATGTGACTTACCGTCTCATATTTTGCCCACAAAGGAGGCATTTATACTTCGTTTTCTTTAGTTTTCCTCTATTTTTGCACTGATTTTTCCTGATACATTTATATTGATAAGAAATTCCGTTTCTCTTTTTAGATGTCCTCTGTGTAGCTATATTCGTGATTGCCCGTCTGTTTGTATCTGTCTTTTACATTCTCAGTTTATAATTTTATTTTCTTTCCTTATTACATTTATCACTGTTCACGTGTTAGTTGTCTTTATCTATTTTGTGGCCAGGTTTCCACCAGTTTCCCCTGCTCTGTTGTGATGTAGTTCTCAAATCCCATTATGGCCATATGGATACATTTCTCGATGTTGATGATATTTAAACCCCTTTCTTCCTTAGGCCATAAATTTTGTCAGTGTCGTCCGCGAGCTTTGTGAATAGTCATTAGTTTTCTGGCGCATCGATCAATTGATTTCAGTTCTTGTTTTGTTAAATCTGTGTGGTTCCATATTGATATTATCGCACATTTTCATCTTTTTTCATCAAATATCTACCGTTTAGGTTTTCCGATATTTTCTTCGTCCTCTGATATATTCCTTTCATCTTGCTTTGTTGCGCCGCATTCAAGAAATTAATGCTTTGATTGTTGTCTGGCAGTTTGATTCCATTTATGATCATGAGCCTTCCCTTCTGTAGTAAGCTTACTTCTTCATCTCTGAATTCGATTCTGATAACATCATTGTAGTTCTAAACTATTTTGATGAACGCTTCCAGTTCTTTCTGAGTATCTAATTTCAAGTCACCTATGCCGATTAGGCGTCTTTGTTCTTTGCAAATTTTACTATTAGGCTCAATGTTATGTTTATAACAAAGACAAGTAGCTGTTTAAAATCTTCCTTTTGATACTTTCCTCTGCTTGCGATTATCTTTGTGTGATTATGTTTAATTTCTAGTCTTTTTTATATTGATAGCCATGAATGTTATCATTGTTTTCTTAATCTTGACTAATTTGTACGTACCACTGTAGTCAATCTATCCAATGACGAGGTTTTCCGATTTGACTTTTGTGGAACCATTATATCGATTTAAAGCACGCCATTTGATCCTTTCGATTCTATTTTGTATATTTTCTCTTCTTCATGTAGAGGACATCATCTTCTTACCGGTAAATGTTATATATTCTCTTCTATTTGTCCTGCCAATGCATCAAAGGCAGGCATCTAGTTGATTTGTTGTTGTTCGCTTGGATCTTTTTGGATAATGGTTGCTCTACCACAGTCATTCCTTTTAGACTTTCTTTTGTTAGCCAGTTTAAAGTTACTTAGTCAGTACAGTGTGGCGAATTTATTTCTGTGGAATTTGTTGCTTTTCAGCTGAACATTTTCCCGGGTTAATTTCTTTAAATGAATTTGATTCATTTTCAGTAATTAGAACGTATTTTAAATGTTCGCTGCCTTGCTGCTTGTCTGTGTTTTTTATTGCTTTGCAAATGATACCCTTCAAAATTTTCTTATGTTTTCTATCAATATGCTATTATTACTAAAATATTGATAAGCTCCTGGTTCCTCCTAATTGTATGACATAGAATTGGTGGGAGATGCATAGCGGGGAAGTCGCTGGAACTGACCAATTTCTGAATACTCACGTCATACAAAAGTGGATCTCCAAATTAAAAACGAGCTTGCATCACATTTACCAATGCCATGGGGCAGATAAACATGTTTTACTGTTAACACACTAATCCTACTACTACTATCACGTAGTCTATTTAACCGTTAATATTTTATTTTTAGGTTTCATCATCATCATTCTTCTTCTTCTTCTTCTTCTTCTTCTTATTATTATTATTATTATTATTATTATTATTATTATTATTATTATTATTATATTAGTTTTCACACTATTAGTAACTGGGAGATTAAGTATCCAAATTCTTCAAAAATCTCATAAAATTCTGGCTGTTTTCATTTGTGACTTTGATTGGAGGAATCGTTGTCAGCGTTCCAACAACCACTGGCACAACTTTCAGGTCATGTATTTAAATCACAAAATTCAAGATGATCTTGTATTTCATTTTCTAGCATTGCTGTTCCAATAACTATGATTATATCAAATACGAGCATTATTTTATGTTTTCCTGAATGAGATATCTTTTGCAGGAAAAATTATGTTTAATTTTTTTAATTAAAAGCAATAAAACTTGATAAAATAATTAATAAAAGAACAAGTTTCATCGAAAATATGTTTTTAAATAAACGATACCATATGGCATTCTCCAGTTGTCGAAGTTTGTGCATGTCTATCATTTCTGTCGTTTCATATTTTCCTTTTTCCTTAAGCAAGCTTAATCATTTTGTACGTGGCACAAAAGGCTACAACGTCAGAATGAAGTTAACAGCACTGATTAGGTAATTAATGATCTTACACGGAAGGATGCCATCCACCACCAAGAAAAAATATCAATATTGTGTGCCTGTTCAAATTATCCGGTTGTTGATAGAACGAGAGAAACGGGTGCAAATAAGGTTAAATGATTCATTCAGAGCGCTATTCATTGATTTTTTCAGTCAATCAAATGATTACTTCATACATTCACTGATTACCTACAAGTTCACAATGGCGACGGAAATTAATATAAGAATATAAGAATGAAATATTAAGGTATTTGTGCACCTCCTTTGCTATCTTTTTACTTTCATCTGCATTTATCAGTTTATTCTTCATTCTCTCCCATGTCATGCCTCTTCTAATAATAATCAAGAAAAGATGAAGGAGACGGCTGGTTAGTAATGAGAACTTCATCGACTCTGTAATCAAGGAACACGAAGAGTACTACACACAACCAAAAATTGTATTAAACGAATAGAAGACTAAAATGAAACCCAGGAAACAAAGACGAGAACTCAAAAATGGAAAAAAAAGACAATTATATGGACAGTCCAGAAGACAAATATAAGCAGTGGTAGATAATTCGACACAAACATGGTTATCATGGGGAAACCTTATGAGTGGAAGTGGGTATCTGTTAATAGGTGATCAAAACAACACCATAATAAGCAACTATATAAGAGTCAAGATACCTAAGAAAAACGGCAAATGTAGATTCTATGGAAAATAGATGAGACAGTGAACCACATAATCGGTGAATGTAGCAAATTGGCACAGAATAAATATAAGGATATGGTTATGGAGAAAGTGGTCCATCAGGAAATGTGCAAGCGTGAATGCCAAGTACAGCATGTTGTTTCAAAATCTTTGGCGAAGGGAATTGCGTCATGGTGCTCTTTTTCTCACAGACGGTGCCCAACTGAGACTTCTATACTTTCAACTCTGTACTTCTGACGTCTCCGCCTAAACTCTGAAATTTTATATTTTAATTATTTTTTCTTCTCCCAATTGGAGTAGCTAGTTTTTCCTATCATCCGGTTTACACTCCTGCCCAAACAGAAGTAGAGGTTTATCTCTTGTTCCCTCTTTTGGATTGGCTTTCCAGTTCCATTTAAAGTCTACTTCAACTCTATACTCCTAAAGTCTCTGCCTGAACTTTGGAATTTTATTCGCTAAGTGGCTCTTGGTCCTTGCATTGGGTGAATAGTAAAAAAAAAAAAAATTATAATGTGGATGATGTCAGTCATAGTTGTAGCAATATGGATAGTAATACTAAGAGTAATAATCATGTCATCTTAATAATGTATTTGCATTTATTCGCTGCCATGAAATTCATATTCAAAATTAAATTTAAATACATTTTTTAAATAATTGAAGGATTATGTTTTATTATTACTAGTTTGGTCACCAATGTGTACTATATTTATAACCTTTATCAATATATTTTGTTTCCTGTTTTATCAGTTGAAACTACTACTGCTACTTCTGCTTTTGCTGCTAATCCGTGAGCCGGATTCAAATTCCTGTCAAATCAATTACATTCACTTACGTGCTAATTCCCTTGGGAACGGTATGAATCCTCTTCTTCTCCCCCACCAAGCTATGGGTAAATAGCAGGACAGAGCGGGTTCTATAGCCTTGGATAGTAACTGGTCTACCGCAGAAAGAAATGGCAACATACTGCGGGAAAAATCTGCCTCGTCAGTCATGTATCATGCATGGCACATAACTGGCACATAACATGGCACATAACTGACTGAACTGACTGACTACGAATAAAGTATCCTTTTCCTAGAAACTTAACATTACTAAGGGAACAAACAAACTCATGCTGAGCGGTTAACCAAGAGTAGCGTCCTTCAAAGGTCGAAAATAGCCTGGCGTCGAAGAATATGCTACCGGAACCGCTAATGGAGAAGAAGCTCTAATCCTTCAGATACTGACAATGAGCACCGCTAGAGGATAACACATCAGATCACCATCCTCTGCTAAACAAACAAAATAGAATAAAATGGAATAGAGAGTATTATCAAGAGGGCGGCACATTCTCCGTCAGAATACAACGACACCAATCAGTCCTACAGAATATACATAAGAAAATGCCCAAACATCAGGAAAAAATATGCTAATATACCCATCTTAAAATCCGATATTAATTATAAAAATAAAAATCTAGTATTAATTATAGGTTTATATAATGCTAAAGTTTTCTACCTATAATCCATTAATATTCACCGTTGGGGATTAATGGATTAAAGGAAAACGATTAGCGAATACAGAGCTTGCTAAACTAGAAGAACATATTCAATCAGAACTGAATACAGATTTGAAGATTACTGGAATGGAAAATGCCGAAAATATAAAACCACAGATCGATATGCGGAATAATAATAATAATAATGTAATTGGAAGTCCAATAAAATATTTTCAAAAACAGACAAGAAAAATATGAAGAAGAGGAAAACCAATTAAGATATGAAAAAATCGACACAGATAATAAGGAAGTTGCGGAAATGGAAATAAACGTCATAAGAAAATTAATAAAAAACATAACACATTTAGTGTGTTATGTTTTTTATTAATGGAAGAAAGGGAAAAATTAGACAAAATCAAATATATGATAAAAAATGGATAATTTTTATTAAAATAGGAAACAAAGCAATCATTCAAATAATAAACGAAATTGATCTTAATTTAACGATTCTAAATGAGATAATATACTCTACAGCAACAGTAATAATATAATTATAGTAAAATTCAATAAAATGAACTCTCAATTTTAAACAAAATATCAATAGAAATATAATTGTAAAGCAGAATATTATTGATAATAAAGCGTAAACATAGCATAAAAGGAGAAAATGACATACTAACCAGAAAGAAGATACCAAAGCAAAGCATTCAGAGAGAAAAAACATGAGAAAAGAAGTAAATTTTCCAAACAAAACAACATTTTCAAATGTAACACAAAACGTTCTACGGTGAAATGGAGAAAATAAAAAGGCCAATAGAAAAAGAAATATTACCACGTGAAGAATTAAGAGAATGGGTATGGGAGGAATGCACAGGATTATAAAACAATGTAGAATGAACTAAAAACACCGAGCAGAAGTTCTAATAAATAGAAGAACAGAAAAGGAAAAACGTAGATATTAAAGACAAAATCTAACAAAATAAAATAAAAATTGAAAATCTTCATTATCTAATTCTTAGCTATTTATATCCATACACAAACTATGAGCAAATGTCTCTGAAGCCATTAAAAAACAAATGATTTCTGCTATCACTAAAAATCTAGAACAAAACCCAGTATGGCTGACCCAAGGTATTACAAATTTAATCCCTATACTTGATGACATTGTTGACCACCCTATTTACCAATTACTGACCAATTACTTGCTTATATACGGCCTAGAAAGAACTAATATCAATTTTAACTGAAATAACACATAAGTTCTTTGACAGAAATAACATTCTCCCTGATGAGAAAAAAGTATACATGAAAGGTTTTTATGTTGCATTGAACAATTATGTCCAACAATATCTTACTGGAAACTGTCATTCCAAAGATTGTAGCCTAAAAACTGAGTGGATAGATTATAAGACTTTTGATAGGGTTTCACGACTGGATTATAAAGACATTAAAATTAATGAAAATTTTTCAGTTCTCATTAATTCTTTAAAATCCAATATGAAAAAGTCGAAAGAAACTTCAATCCTAAATCGTCTAAATGGGGAAATCAAATGTTCCAACATAGAGATCAAAAGAGGAACATTTCAAAGTATTGCATCAACAAAACTATCAAATTAAATAAATAACACAACTTATATATAGACTATAATATACATACATACATACATACACACACACACACACACACACACACACACACACACACACACATATATATATATATATATATATATATGTATGTGTGTGTGTGATAGATTACCAATCGTTTATGATAGATGCATCAATTACTTATGATAAACACATTAATCATTAAGCACATTAATTAATATGATAGATTTATCAATCACTTATGAGAGATTCAATCACTTACGATAGATTTATTAATCACTTATGATATATTCATCAATCACTTGTGATAGATTCATTAACCACTTGATAGATTCATTAATCACATAATACAATCATTAATCACTTATTATACATTCATCAATATCTTCTGATAGATTCATCAGTTAACTACGATAGATTAATCAGTTACTTATGATATATCACTTATGATGGATTCATCAAACAATTATGATAGATTAATCGCTTGATAGATGCATTAATAAATCTGTAATGACAGATTAATTAATCTCTTATGATAGATTAATCAATCTTTTATGGTAGATTAATCAATCACTTATAAAAAATGAAAAACAATGATGATATCCCCATTGAATTTGGTTTAGAAAAATGTGCTCAAGCAACATTCAAATGAGGCAAATTTGATAGGAACATCAAATATAAAACTTAACGAACGAATATAAAACTTGACAAACTGTGATTCATGAACTAGAACAAAAAATATATAAATATTTTGGTTCAAATGAAAGATAAGGAATGAAACATACAGAAATGAAAGTAAAACGTGTTTTAGGCAAAGAAATAAATAAAACTGAAATAAATTCAAAAAATGTTTTGAAACTATTAATACTTCAGCAATACCTGGTGTTGCATGATATTTCATGGAATCTATACGATATACAAAGAATAGATAGAATGATAAGAAAACTTCTTGCCATGTATGACATGAACCATACCAAAGCAGATAGATATAGAAGCCTAGAGTTGATAGAGGAAGAGGACCAACCTAACTAGAACCCACACACAAGACTATAAACATAGGTCTTGAAAGATAACTTGAATTAACCAACGATTGGAGGCCGAAGCTTGCTTACCAACATGAATGCAACACATAGCTACATTCCCTTAACAAATAAAGCCATACATTCAAACAAGATCTACAAGTATAAAAACAAGATGAAAAAGGAGGTGACGCCAAAAGACATCAGAGAAAAAAACAAAAGATAAGTGATTAACATAAAATTCAAATGGGAAGAAAAAGCTTTAAATGGTCGATTCCTACTATGAGCACAAGACCCTAATGTTGAAAAAATCTGATTCATTAGCGGTTGCGAATCCTGAGTCAAAACCAGAAACAAAGAGGTTGGTCCTAACTACTCAAGATGAAAACCCGCAAACAGGATCGTACGAAACAGACATTTTAATGAATGGGACAGTCGCTTTTGTACAAACACTGGGGAAATTATTAATCATATAATATCTGAGTGCTCTACCCCAGCAATGACTAATTTTAAATATAAGCATTATAAAGTAGATACTTGCACTGCAAGATATGCCAGCATTATAATTTTCTTCATAGAGAAAAATTGTATGAACACAAATCACCACCAGCGCTAAAAATGAAAGTGCTCTAGTAAGTCCACTATACACGCCGACGGAACTATAAAAGTCAATTGATAATAAAAGATTGCAATTATATGTTGTTATCTCATACACATGAGCTTCCCAACTTTCAAAATACGAGAAACTGAGAGAATGGAAATTGCAAGAATGTGACATTTAACCACAACTATTATTGCAATTATAATAGGAGCACTAAGAAATATAAAAATATTGATATATACATTATGAAAACCTTCACTATATGAGATATAAAATGGTTGTTGTCATGAACACTTCTCACATACTTAGAAACTCTTAATTTAATAACTTTCTAATAAATAATTTCCTTTACCTCAGATAAAAGATTCTGTAAAAAAATCAGAAAACTGGAAATAATAATCACACCAGGCAGGATCCGTGAATCATTTACTACTACCCTTATGTTTGGAAATCAAGTAATTTGTACATTTTAATATAACAGAATTTGTTTTTCTTCTGTTTACCTTCAGTTAATATTTTAGTGGTTTTTTTTTAATATTCTGTAATATTTTCTGAATTTCTGAGAAAATGTCAATTCTTAATAAGTATTTCTTTCATGTTTTTTTCTCGCAAATCCCATATCATCCATTATCCCACACCTTTAAATAAGCTGCACGTATCAGTGTTTTCCTCTTTATTTCTCATACCTGCTGCGTATTTAACGGGTGTAGAATGCGTTATGTCTAGTCACAAATGTATCAATATACAGTTGGCTGTAGCATGTCTATCCTGATTTTGCGAAAAGCTTGCCGTTGAACGTTATTGCATTTGAGTGACATAATAGAACCGCAGGCAGTTAGGAAATATAAAGCAGCATATTTCATATACAAAGAAAAGTACAGTATTGATTGGAAGGTAAGTTGGGATAAGAATCAGTGTTTATATATAGTTGATTCTGGAAATAATTCCAAAACGAATTTAGTATTACAGAACATAGCATACGTAAAAAATGAGTCGCTCTCTATGCCAAAAATTGAGTCTGTTATTTTCATTAAAGAGTGGAAGCTTTGATATTGGCTTTACCAGTACACAAGATAAATAACAGAGAGCAAAACTTAAACAAATGGACAGAGAATCTCAAATTCTTTACCAAAATCCAAACGAAAAGACTTAAAGTCAATTCGGGAACAATATACTATATACTTTATTCAATCAATATTTTTCCGCGCTCTATCTCAAAGGTCATCTTGTGAAAATCTACAAGTCATATAATCCGACATAAATCTTTCTTAGAAATATTAACACGTGATCACTGGTTCTCAATGTGGATAAAACAAATAAAGTGATAGAAAAACATAAAATGTACAAAAATGCTGAAAATCGTAAATTTACGATACTCAAAAAAATGATGCAAAAACTGTGATATAAGAAATAATTATTTCTATCATTCGGTACAATGAGTTTCAGTATCTAAATCGATATATTCTCTATGAAATATTAATTTATATAATAATCATAGCAAAAAAGAAACCATCACTCTTGATTGCTTTTCTCAGCAAAAATATCTCGAGAAACTATTTCTGTCATTATTACTTCTGTTTTCTAAAATCAGAACAAAACTATGTGACTATTTATTTTCAGACAAAAAACATTAGATTTGTGTGTTTAGAGTCATGGAATAGGCTAGTAAAAATGGACAGTAACTTAAACAGAAGTGTATATTTCAAAATTTACAAATTTTGCTATATAAAGATAAATTTTGCTAGCATATAAATATTATCACGTTTTAAACTTTAAAAGCTCCTGGCTTTCAAAATCAGAAGTTCAAATCATTGTCACAAAAGTATCTACAGTTACAAAAAACCAAGACAGTAGCCATTGGATGTTTGATTAAAAATATGGTCAAATGAAGATTAACTGAGAGTTCCTTCCCTCTGCTTCATCCCCCAGAACACGTTTTGTCATCCACTTGGTTAAGTCCACCAGGTATGTCAATCGTTGTTTTCCCTTGTCTCTCTTTCCTTCTATTCAACCCGTGAGTATCAGATTCTCCAAGCCCTCTTTTCTCATTATGATCAGAAACTTTAGCTGCCTCTTCCTGATATTAAGTATAAGCCTCCTCCTTGTTTGCAACCTCTCTAAGATCGAATCGTTGCTCACAGGCTCGGTCCATGATATCCTTAGCATCCTTCTGTAGAAACATATCTCTGTCGCCTCGAGTCTCTTCTTCATCTTTGAGGAAATCGTCCAACATTAGCTGCCGTAAAGAAGGACAGATGTCACGTAATAGTTCAGTATTCTTTTCTTTATTACCAAAGAAAATCCTTCTGTCTCGCAGTACTCTGCCCAACTTTTGGAATGTGTCCTTGGCCATCCCAATACGCCTACGGTCTCTTCTTCATCTTTGAGGAAATCGTCCAACATTAGCTGCCGTAAAGAAGGACAGAGGTCACGTAATAGTTCAGTATTCTTTTCTTTATTACCAAAGAAAATCCTTCTGTCTCGCAGTACTCTGCCCAACTTTTGGAATGTGTCCTTGGCCATCCCAATACGCCTACGGATCTCAGTGTCGCACTTACCGTCCTCTGCCAAGACGCTCCCCAGTTATTTAATCTTCCGCGTCTGCTTGAGTCTAGTGTTCCCGACCTTCAGATTGCATTTCGGGCTCATCTTCTTACTGACGACCATGCACTCCGTTTTCTTGTAGTTTATACTTAGTCCCTTCTTCTCACTCTTCGCTGCTACCTTCTGTAGGAGATTTTGTAATTTCATTTCCGTGTCTGCTATCAGTACTCTGTCATCTGCGTATCTTATGTTCTTTAGATTGTGGCCGCCAGTGCTAAATCCCGGTAGGGTTTTCAATTCTCTCATGATTGCCTCGCTGTATAGGCTGAACAGGTCGGGTGAGAATACAAAACAATGCGGTATCATGTCAATTCATATACAGATATATCGGATAAAGATTGATTGAAGCATTTGCACATACGAGATTTGAATAAATATTTTACAGTGCACAACAAAAGTTCTTAATATGTTATTGCATTAAAATGTTTCGCTTTTTATATTTTAGAAAACTCTTTCTCCAGTGTTGAGTCTTGACTCATTGTTGAATCTCGCCTAATGCATGGAATAATAATGCAACACAAAATGTACTTAGAACAAGAATGTATTATAACAAGAAAGTGTACACAATAAGTACATATAGTATTTCTGTATATTTCTGGGAAGACGTTCCTGGAGAATGTGTTGACTAGTCGCAGTCGATCAGAGTCTCTAGTTGGATCTCGTGATTCCTCCTCTCTCGTCTTCCGGTACCAACCATTATTTATATAGTTGGTAGTCACCTATGCAGATTAGGTGGATCCTACCACAACACCACCTCCCAAGCCTTGGAATCCTTTTGGATTTCAAACTGGCTTCTATATGGGATGATGATTATGGTTATTTCTTTGTAGATCCCCTTTGCATAGTTCAGATGTATATCTTTTTTTTTTCAATATCTTTTTCGTTTTGGATTCACGTCCAATGGGTCCGTGAACTTTCGTTTCCTACCGGATCTTCTCGGTTCAGGAGCACTCTGCGGAGGTTCTACTTGAAAAGTATCATACATTACATCAATGGGATCTTCCTCCTCATCCGGTATACTCTCTTCATGCTCTAGCACGTAGCATTTTTTGAGTTGGTTCTGGTGCCTTTTATGAGTATTCTTCGGCCCTTTTATTATGTAAATCAGGTCACCGATTCTCTTATCCACTATGCCTCGCTCCCAGAACTCAATGTTGTTCCTATAGCACTTGAAAAAGACCTTCTCTCCGGGGGTGTATCTTTTTCTAGCTGTATACATTTATTCTATTTCTTCCTGGCAAAAGCTTGTCAAACACTGACTTAACTTTCCTAGCGAACATTAGTTCAGCTGGTGCCATGTTTGATGGTGTTCTCTGGTTAGGCGTGATTCTGTATACTTATAGGAATTGCTGAAGCGCCTTTTCCGTTGGAACTCCTGAGGCTTTCTTCAGAGCGCGCTTTAACGTATCTACAAATCTTTCTGCGAGTCCATTGGATCTCGGATGATACGACGGCGTCGTTATGTGGTTAATTTGATATAACTCACAAAATTCCTTAAATTCGTCAGAAGTGAATTGTGTACCATTGTCACTCACAATACACTCTGGCACACCGAACCGTGCAAATAGTTCATGCAAAAAAGTTGTTGTGGTATTGGACGTAGGCTTTTTGCAGCGTAGTACTTCCGGCCATTTTGTAAAGCTATCTACCACTATTAAGTAGTAATAATCTTCTACTGGACCAGCGAAATCAATGTGTAATCTTTCCCACGGATGATCCGTCTTTGGCCATGGTTTGTGTACTATAGGTGGTGCCTTAGCTGCTAATGCACACCCTTTACATCGATGAACCATGTTTTCGATATCCACATCCATTCCTTTCCAATATACAAAGCTTCGCATTAAGCTTTTTGTTCTATTAATCCCCGGGTGACCCATATGAAAGTCCCGTAGGATTCTTTTCTGCAACTTTTTTGGTACTACTACTCTCTCACCACTTGCGAAAGGCACGTTACGTTTCTTTTTAAATATAGGCATAGTATTTTCTTTTAATTCAAATTTAACTTCAAACTTGTTACATCTTCCAAGACCAGGTGTAAAGGTTTCCGGAAACTTTTTCTTTAATTCCTCTTTAATGTCCTGTCGTGTTTGCGTATTACTTTCTACTTTTCTGCAGAATGAGTTTAACGGTTTATCCCACAATTCGAATGTTTCAATAAAATCTGTACCCAACAAGTTTTCTCCATTTCTCAGAATGAAAACTTTTATTTTTTTAACGATCCCATTCAATTTCATTGGAAGTACAACCTCGCCTTCGAAGTTAATTTGCTTTCCAGTTACCGTTCGAGCGAGTTTCGTTGACTTCATTATTGTAGGCCTTTTTAAAATTTTCCATGTTTTATCGTTCATTATTGTTAAATCTGACCCCGAATCGAGTTGAAATTTGATATTCTTTTTGAATATTTCAGTCGTCACATATTTCCTCAAATCTCTATCTGATTTGATATTCGAATTTGTTTGTCTAATTCGGCTCTTGAATTTTTTCGTTTTACAACACGACCCTTTGTGACCATTCTTTTGGCACACGAAACATTTCTTATTTCGATATGGGCAATTTATCTCCCAATGTCTTTCGTTAGAACGTCTGCAATTATATGGTGGGACCTTTTTATTTTCGTTCTTTTTATTTTCTTGTCTATTCTTAAAGTACGCTGAATTTTTTCTCCAATTTTTCTCTGATGGGTAATTTGGCTGCTTTTTTATTTTTTTAAAATAAGCAATACCAGCTTCTTCGATTTTTTGCGACTCTTTTTTTAAACTTACGGCCCGTTGACACTCCTCTGCTAACTTTTGCAGGGTAAGGCCTTGTTCAGATTCGAGTTTAGACAAAACTCTACGTCTTATTTCGGCACTCTTACTGGATACCAGTCCTTGAGCAAAAATTAAGCACTTGAATTCTTCAACCGTAATCTCTGCCAATCTGAAATTGTCACAATGTCTATTCACTATAGATGCATATATTAAGTAATCCTGATCGTCGGATTTAGAGACATTCATGCATAACCATCGCTTATGCCAAAGCGACATATTTGCTCCAAACAGCTCTTTTAGCAATTTCACTGTTTCCGAGAATTCCAATTCAGTTTTTTTTCTCGGTAGAATAAAATCTACAAATTTGCTATGTTCTGCTGTACCTAGCTTTCTTAGTAATAGACTGACTTTTCTTGAATTCGACCAGTTTTCACAGTCTGTGTAGAAAATATCTTCATATCGTTTAAAGTACGCTTCAAACGTTTTTTCTTCGTCTGGCACATAGTTGAATGTTTCCAGCGAATTAAATATAGTGTTATTAGAATATGAAGAATTTCCCTCATTTGCCTGATAGTTGTTTAATTTCTCCAGTGTTAACTTTTGAATTTCCAAAAGTCTTTCATCTTGTTTTTCTTGATATTTTTGTTGTCTTTCATCTTGACGTTCTTGATATTTTTGCATTGCTATCAGTTGTTCTTGCTGTGCTATCTGTTGTTCTTGCTGACGTTGTTGACTCAACTGCTGGGATTTTAATAATTCAGATATGACTTTGGATAGTTCCTCCATTTTTAGCTGATAGTGTTCATGCAACAAGGAATATACTTATAATTTGTGTATCCACGAATATCATATAAGCTGACCCAAAAAAATCGAAACAACGTACGACTTTTCTATTTTATGTCTTGCTTTTACATTCACGCCCGTGCTAATCAACTTTGGTATTTTTTTTTCTCGTGAACAGAGAGCATCGGACTTTTTTTTTCGACTTCTGTTCGCGTATTTCAATGACAACGTCTGATTTTCTTATCAGAGGTAATTCGTCACTATATTGTTGAACAAATAATTTAAAAAAAAAATAATTTTTTAACGTTTGTTACCTTTCAAAGTCGACACGGTGTATTTGTGCTCCTTTTAATCCATGCATGTTTTTGTAGTCGGCCAATTTTTCTTTTTAGAGGGGGTCTCGTTGTAGATAATTTTTTAATTTAAAATTACCGTTACTCGTTTACGACACCTTTCAATTTTTCTGAGTGAACGTTCCTTTATGCTTAGTCGTCTTTTAACGAGTTTTACATATCCAGAAGTTCAGAATCCTTCGTCGTTATGGTAACGTTGGACTTTGAATTAATAGTTTTTTTTTTCAGCCTGGGTTCTTCAATGACTTGTCCCAATTGTTGAAAACTCTCACTATTAATTCTTTCTTCTTTCCGTATGGTTCGTTCTACTTTGTGGCCATTGTTGAAACTAGGCGTATGGTTCGTTCTACTTCGTCGCCATTGTTGAAACTTGACGTATGGTTCGTTCTACTTCGTCGCCATTGTTGAGTCTTGACTCATTGTTGAATCTCGCCTAATGCATGGAATAATAATGCAACACAAAATGTACTTAGAACAAGAATGTATTATAACAAGAAAGTGTACACAATAAGTACATATAGTATTTCTGTATATTTCTGGGAAGACGTTCCTGGAGAATGTGTTGACTAGTCGCAGTCGATCAGAGTCTCTAGTTGGATCTCGTGATTCCTCCTCTCTCGTCTTCCGGTACCAACCATTATTTATATAGTTGGTAGTCACCTATGCAGATTAGGTGGATTCTACCACAACATCCAGCTTAGAAGATACATCACAAATATTCTTATTGTTGAAAGTTCGATTATTATTTCGATTATTGATTTTAATCCCAATACGATAACAAAAACAAGCCAAGATCATGTTTTACTGAAAGAATAATAGGGCAAATCTTAGGATAATGCAAAAATGTTATCATAATTTTTGCTTCGTTGAGAAAAGCATTTATTTGTGTTGTTGTTTACTAAACTTAGCTTAATCTGGCACAAAACCACAATTCTGGAAACCAAATGCGAATAAAACAAACTATACAAGTAGTAATGGTCAGCCAAACTAGCTCGCTAAACATTAAATAGTCCAATACCTATCTGAATTGGGTGGAGTCAATGAAATAAATGTATGCTTTAACTCTGTCAGGAAAACGCAGTTAGAAAAGATTATATCACACTAATCGATGTCATTCTTCGTGCAGTTTGAGATTAACAACGTAATTTATTTTTGCACCAGAGATTTGTCCAAAAGAATTCCTACTTCATAAGGAAATAGGTCTTTACTTGATGCCTGTGGTTATTAAAGATGTGACAATGATCATTTTGAAAATATATACTTTAAAACCAATTTAAAATTCTTTATCCTGTCTATACGTCTATAAGTCTACATAGGAAAATGCCATCAAATCTTGATTAACTCAACTACAATAACATACTTAATACCGATATAGCGGTTGAAGCAGATTTATTTTGTACCTCATTCTATACGAATGTTTAAAATTACAATCAACATTCCCATGTCTATGTATGTGCTATATATTTATATACAAAAAGTAACCGCACATCCACACAAGTAAGTATCTATTGGAAGTGCATATGTGAAATTTCTTGTCTTTTGTCAACTTACAGAATTGTCTTTCGATACAAATTCTGTCATTTGTTATTGTCTGCAAGATTGAAAGCGTGAAAAAATGTAAAAAATAGGTAAAGAGCAATCAAGAGAGATTTTTAAAAACATTGAAATTGGTAAAATAAATGAAAATTAAATAAACATTTTCATTAAAATTATATCCTGGCTTTATTTTTATTCATTTCATTTGAAATGGAATGGGAACAAAAGGAGCCAGAATAATTTTTTCTGTGAATTGAATGAATTATTTCTATTTTCCTAACAATGACTACATTATCATTTTCTTATAGAAAATAACATAATTCAGACGTTCATTGCAGTTGCCTGGACTGTTGCAAACGCCCATGGGAATCTGCATAACATAGTTTGTCAGTTTATCGGATTTTCACACCGCAAATGGCCTCAACTAGAAAAATATTATCAATAATTATTGCATTTGTTTCAAAATAAATTACAATGAACTCGGGTATGGATTCTACAATAATGTTAAATATTTTAGCAAAACGCGAACAATTTATCTGTTTGTGAGTTTACTATCAATATGAATGGTTTTGAATTAAAGAAAAGTAAAAGACATTAAAAAAAGACAAATTCGCGTGACTTTTAAAAAGCAAAACACGCATGTCAATAAAAAAGGAAAACCAAAAAAACAGCATGTTAGGGAAAAATACAAAAATTCAAAGATTAAAGGAAAAGAGCGGGAAAAAGAAGAGAAACAAATGAACAGACGAAGTGATCACTAAAAAGACTTGAATGGATGAATGCAAGTCATGTAAAAGATTTTATCAGAACATTAATGTATTGACCATCAAGAGAAGTGAAAAATAGAATTATATCTTTCTTACATTTGGGGGAAGTCTTGCTTTCAATCCGTTATAAAATATCTGGGCTTCAACAAGGTTATATTATTGACAACAGGAGTTTATAGGAAACTCGTAATCGAGCAGAAATACGAGAGTCGGTTGAAAAGTTCATAGTCTGACCAAGATATTCTCATGGAATATGACCAAATGGGATTTATTTTTCAATATAGTCCTCATTGCGCCCACACACTTCTTTAACAGTGTTGAAGTGCATGGATCACATTGGTTAAGACGCTTTCATCCTGTTGATCAAAATAAAAGTCATCAACAGCAGATATAATGTCATTATCACTGCGATACTGGTTCCTAGCCAAGTATTTTTACTTGTTGGGGAAAACATGGTAGTCAGATGGGACCAAATCAGGAGAATGAGGAAAAGAATCAACCAATTCAAAGCCACAGTCACACACAGAATCCACTGTTAGAAAACGTTTAAGGAAACCAGCTGAATCTGTCAGATTTTTCTGTGATGTGATCAGTCTTGTGTGCACTTTTGAAGACTTGAAACCTACCGAACAGAAACCTTCGTTATACCAAGTTCATTGCACAGAATATTCTCAAGTCTCTCACGAGATATCCTAATACAATTGGCTATTTGATTTATAGTCAATCGCCTGTCATCCATCATCATGTGGTGATCCTTGTTTTCCTCGGTGGTGGCAGTTGCAAAGCGATCAGGCCTTGGGTCATCTTAAAGACTCTCCCGTCCTCTCCTAAATTCAGCTGCCCACTTTTGCACTGCTGATAAAACCGGAGGTCATATAGCAACTATGTCAGCACAAATGCCCTTGAGGACTAAACACTTTTTGCTACAGGTACTTGATAACACCACAATGTTAAATAATGTCCATTTCAAAAGATGTTGCTACTATTACTTTTGAAGTTTTCTTTGAACTGTAAGATGTCGCTTTTTCTGGAAAGAAGCAATGCAGTTATAAATAAGAAGAGTTGAAATTAATTCATGCAAAATTTCAGTTCTAGAATCACTCCTTCATATGAAGTTTTTAACCCACCATCGTATACGAAAGAAATATTGAAAAGATCTTGGCCAGACCAAGAAGTGATTCTCGCATAAATAATTCTGATGTGGAAATTATATCACAAGAAAAATTGCAAGTGTACATCATTTTTTAAAGATATTTTCCGCAAGAATAATCACAAATGAGCGTTGGGATGTTATGACAGAAGATCGATCAAGAAAATTAGAAAATATTAAACAAGAGTTAAAATTAAAATGAAGAGGAATGAGTGTTCTTTAAACGATTTATGTCTCCAAGAGGAAAAAAGAATTGAATGAAATATAAGCAAAATAGCAAAACTGCAGTTTGAAGGAGAAATCCTTCCCAAGCCTGTGGAAGGTGTCAAGTTAATGACCGGTTTTCAAATATGCAGGGAAGCGCTCAACCCACTCAGAGTATAGACCCATCAGTCTCTTCAGTTTCATTGGCGAAAACTTTGAGGTTATAATCAGCAAATAGGTTATTGATCCTCAATAGTAACAGTTTCTTGAGCGACAAACTTTACGGATTTCGCTCGGCCCGGCTCACGACTGATATCCTAACTCCGATCACATTAGATATTTCAAAGGCTTTTGACAGGGTGTGATATAAAGGGTTATTGCACAAGCTCTCTAGCTATGGAATCACTGGAAGAATCTTCTCAGTTCTAAAGTCCTTCCTAACGGTTAGGTCCCTGGAGGTGGTGGTTAACGGCCAGCCCTCCTAGGCCCAAACGATCAATGCAGGGGTCCCCCAAGTTTCGCTTCTTGGTCCAACCCTCTTTCTACTTTACATAAATGACCTGCCTAGGTTATATGCTGGCAATACAACAGTGTGCGGGTGCACCACCAAAACCCTAGATGACCAGAGCTTGGAAGTTAATCTCTTCTGTGACCTAGATTTAACAGCTCAGTGCGGAGAGAGAAACAGGTCACACATATCCAACCCCACGAAAACTAGTGACATTCCACCATCGCCGATCAAATCCAGAAATTTCCCCAATCGCGAAGAACGGATGTTCCCTCATGCAGGCCCAGTACCTTCAGCACCCAGACTTCAAACGGGCCTCGCACAGACGATCCATCACTAAAGATGCTGGAACATTTTCGTGTGTACGTATGTCGGTTCCCTGTACCGTTCCAGCAAGTACCTGGTTCCTTCTGCTATCCTCTATCTTCAGGCCGAAAATGTACTGCTGCCATATATGAGCAACCCCTTTTCACGGACGAAACGTCTCAAATTTCTCGCTTCTCTATCGTTATTTCCGTGGAAAGTGCTCAAAATAACTACACCCCTTAGTTCCACCAGTCCTGAACTTCACGGCATATTCCTTTGGTGAGATGTACGTTTCACTTGAGCAGCTTCTTTCCACGAACATCTGCCTTGTAGAACCGAGTCCTAAGAGGATCTATCCCCGATCACTATAATCTTAACATGTTCAAGTCTAGGGTTAACATCTTCCCCACATATCCGCATAAGCTGTGCCCTAGGGCTTTCTATAGGGTGAACAACATTGTAAAAAAGTGCATTTTTAGTTATTTTAGTTAATGACAACCATCAGACAAGGTTTTGCTGGTGAAACTGTAGTGTAAATCATTCAGTATGGCTATTATAATAGTATATGTATCTACGCCAGAAATTACTGAAGTACGGACAAGTCTGAAAATAAGCTAGAAAATGTCAAATTTCAAAGCAAACTCAATAAATCATGATAGAGACTTAAACACAAGAGTAAGAAAGGAACAATATAGTGAAATGGTCGGTAAACTCGAACTTGAATCACGCAAGAAGCACGGAGAAAATGTTTTATTGATGTACGGCAAACAAATAATAACACTTGGTTTAAAGACCATCTAGAAAAGAATGAAAACTTGACCACCAAATAAAAATTTAGTAACGCAGTTATGCACGCAAAAAATTACCTAAGCGCTGACTGCAGAAGTGACCAAAATTACAAAAATAAAAAATAAAAATAAAACAAAACAAAAAAGAAAGTTTTAATGTAATAAACTCAACAAACGACGCAATTTTCAAGCAAGCAAATGCAGTTGCAGTTAAGTACAATTACGAAGCTTTGGAATATGCCGGGGATTCAAATTTGGAAACACTATTTGCAACAGCAGAATAAGTTCACCCTAGAGAAAAAATACGATGCATAAAACAGAGACGGACCAGTCACAGCAAAATGAGAAGTAAAAACAGCAATAACCAATGGGGGAAAAACGATAGAAATAAATAATTGTTCGTGGAGATGTCTATATTATTTTGGGATAGATAATGTTCCTTAAATTAAATATACAAAAATAGTGAAATACCGGAAGTTCTATGTAGATCAATGTTCATAACGTTGCCAAAGAAATCGGGAGTGAATGAATATGAGTTTCACCGAACAATCAGCTTGACTGGCTACATAACAAAACGAATAATTAGAATACCAATGAACAAATATTGGAAAAATTTGTACAAGACACTGGAACACACACTACTATATTCCTTAAAAAATACAAATGGCGTATGCAGAATCACATATGTTACATAGATTGCACAAAGGTTTTCGATAAAATACATCATCAAGAACTTCATATGTTAGAAAAGCTTTTATCTACTTGTAAAGTATATAAAAATATTCTGCTGGCTGTATTGAGTGCAAATTGCTTGCACGCGAATAGACAACGAAATTAATGAGTACGCCAAAATAAAAAGAGGAGATCTTCTCATTGAACTTAACCTGTCCAGAGAGATGACTCTAAGAGGATTTCAAGGCTTACGAGGAATTATTATTCACGAAAGTAACATAAACAACATACGCTATACAGATAACAATGTGCTGATCACAGATTTAGAAGGAAAAAAGATCTATTAAACAAAGTTATCGAGGCTTCTAGAAGAAAGAACGAAGACAAGATGCCGGGTGATGAACAAAAAGGGGCATCTAAAGATGTTAATAACACATCGAAAACCTTAAAATTAAACAAATGCGAAAATGCAGTTAACAATGCAGTGTAATAACAGACGATGAGAAGTGAGACACAGTTATTCAAAGTTGCATAGGAATAGTGGAAATGCATTTCAGAATCTGAGTAACGTTCTAAAGGATAGAGAAATAAAATTAGAATAAAAGAAAAGTGTATAGGTTCGTTATGCTATGTTTACCTTCCAATACAGCGTAAAACTGGAAAATTTCGTCATAAATGAGAAAAGTCTTCAGGCAATTGAAATGTGGTTCTACCAACAAAAATTGTGAATAAAAAGGACAGACTGTGCGATAAACGAGGAACTTCTAAGGAGAAAAGAAACTACACAGAGAGACAGAGAGATTTTCAGCTGCATTGCGTTTCTCTTAGAAACCGTATTTGCACACACACACACATATATATATATATATATATATATATATATATATATATATATATATTATACGAAAAAACAAGTAGGAAACAGATCTTAATCTAACATGTTTCACTTTATTAAAACTTCGTCAGAGATCAAGATAAAAGTGATAAAAAATGATAAAAGCAAAGAGACGCAAATTAATTGTATGTTGTGTTTGGCTATTTGTTATTACTTGGATACGTGTCAAGTGTAATGAAGTAACAGATAATATTTAAATATATGTGGCAAACATTCTCGACTCTAATGTGTGTAAAACTTAGTAAGATGTAGTAGGTTGTTTTGATAAGATACGTGTCACGGGTAAGGAAGTAATAGATAATATTCAAATTAGCATAAGAAAACATTCTGGATCACTTTTGTTATTAAATATCGCACATTGTGATATCTGCCAAAAATGGTGAAACGTTGTAAGCACCTAGACGCAAATTTATTGTGGATGATCTCGCGATTTCTAAATATTTTGGTCTTTGTAAATTGATTTGTTTTTTAATTAGAGTAGGATTTTTTAAATCAAAATTGTGATCAGGGTTTAGATAAATTCTATTCAGTTGTAGTTGTGATACATATATATATATATATATATATATATATATATATATATATATATATATATATATATATATATAAATTAAATCAGACAAATATTGTTTACAAATTTAAATGCCCATTAAGGAATTGTATCCTGATCAGTCAAAATCCGTAAATAATTATATAGGCCACACTACAACATGTTTGACACACAGACTCACTTTACACTTTTCTGACCATAGCTCAATTAGATCTCATTTAAATATTCGGACACTATTCGAAACATACTTGTTGACAACACAAATATAATAGCATCATCTACATGCAAAAATGGCTAAAAATAATGGATCCTTATTAATAAAAAACATAAAACCAACACTTCATAATATTAACTATGAACATGGACACAATATCTTGACCGTGTTTTGAAAAATGAAAACATTATATAAATATATACATGCAACAAACTATTTCTTATTTAACGGTTAAAATATTTAATACTTGAAAATGGCGAAATGTATAGCCAAAAGCGCTCGGATAAAAAGAACAAAATAAAAGCACCTTGTCTGTCGTATTCAATGAAATATATATATATATATATATATATATATATAGAGAGAGAGAGAGAGAGAGAGAGGGAGAGAGAGAGAGAGAGAGAGAAAATCCTAACGAGCCAGGCAAGCCTACCTCGGTTTCACCTAAACAGATCTTCAGGGTAGCCAGTCTAACCATAAGATCCGTTTTTGATGAAACCTAGGTAGGTTTGCCTGGCTCGTTAGGATTTATTATATTTATCGCTCTACTTAGCGTATTGAGCCTTTTACGTTTTCCTTGTCTTTATACTCGCTTGTTTTTTTTTCTTTGTACTAAGGACTTAAGACACTTGACGATTTTTTTGGCTTCTACTGATGTTTTTAGTTCTTTCTTTTTTTTACTACATATTTTTTCCTCGGGTACCAATTTGCCCTCAGGTGTCTACAAGTTAAGTCATCCGGGGTTTTTCAGCAAGAAATACTGTTAATATATATATATATATATATATATATATATATATATATATATATATATATATATATATATATATATATATATATATATATATATATATGGGAAAATAATATATACATTATTTTATATATCAAAAAAACTTTTAAAATGTGACAAATCGGTAAAAATATTTCGTGTGGAGCGTTTCGGTCGCTTTTTTACACTTTGATATAGATTTTTCTGATATATATGTGCGTATCTTTGTGCATACAGTCTTTACTAAAGACAAAGAAAATCCAGTAAGCACTAGTTTTGCCAAATATTCAACAAACACTAGATAATTACTTGTAATTGTGTTAATCAAATAGCAGAGATCATATCTAAAAAATCATATGTAAAACTGCATTCAGTCGTCGTTGAATATTAATCCTTTTGTTATTAGTCTCCATGAAAGGGCTCGGCGGCTAACATATACACAGAGAAGAGACAAAGGGAATAGCACTAGTTAATATTTAATTTCTTTTTGATAATTCTTTCCACTTATTTTTTCCCAGTGTTAAAGTGCGTCACAACCATTTCTTCATGTCCATCATTCTTACATCAGCCCTGACGAAAAATTTATTATCGATTATTCAGACGATTTCCACCAACCCAATGGAATGTGTGTGCCAGAACATAATTAATGAAAAAACTTCCGGTTAGATTAAATAAATCGATGATTGGTTGGATTTTCTTCGTTTTCTTGATTCCTAGTTCAACCTGCTGACCAGTATTCTTTTTTATTAAGAAAAGAATAAAAATATCGTTGGCTATAAAAAAAAAGAAGAAAATCGTATTGCTAGACATTTCTAAATAAACTACGAATATGATTGGTAAAGAAATGGTATTGAGGAGGTTGAGCGAGTAAACGGTATGTTTTATTATAAAACCAACAAGCAGACGTATGTAAAGAAACATATCCCCTTTGGGAATCTACGGATAAACTTGAACACTTCAACTCCCTACACCGATATATACAGAAGCATATAATTATACGTATATCTGAGAATTTCCACACCCATTCAATCTTGCATCAGTCAGTTATGTGCCATATGTGATACACGCTTAGGCGATCATGTATCTTTCGATCTTTTTCCCGCAGTAGGTTGCCATTGCTTTCTGCGGTAGGCAAGTTGATATCCAAGGCTATAGAACGCCGTCTGTCCTGCTATTTACCCATAGCTGGAGGGGATGGTGGAGAAGAAGATTCATACCTTTCCCAAGGGTATTAGCACGTAAGTGAATGTAATGGATTGGATATGTAATCTTGCATACAAGACACAAGTATAAATATCTACTTCATTATGCGTCATGACAATGCAACCCTGAAGATCATCATCGCTCTTTTGAATCTTGTTCTTCTGAATGACACAAAATGTAATATGTTATTTTTCCTTGTTTTTCTTATATATATAAATGAAATGAAGAATTTTTCGAAACAAAAATTATTTATGCGAGAACGATAGTAACCCCGAAAAATATTCTTATAACTCAAATATACAAACAAAATATTTTGATTGATTTTAACAATATTTTAATTTTTCCATATATGCATTATTTACATTCGTTATCATTGTTATTATCACAACATTTCATCCATTGCGCCCTCCAGTCTTCACGTGTCCGTCGATGTGTGCAACCTTCAGAAAATTTCCAACACAAGAACAATCCACTCACGTAAATTAAATAAAGTGTTTAGTTCGAAATTTCCTTATGGCACCCGGATCGACAGGCGTCTATTTTCAGATTAATGTGACCAAACACTGAAAATCTTAAGAAAACTAACAACACTTTCTTGCTTCATAATCGAATATTGATTAAAACTGAATTAACATATTAGTTTATTAATTCTAGTCGCTTATTGCGATAGATGATCAACGATAAAATCGAATGTTGCGGTAAACAGATCGTTAAAAACACACCAAGCAGACTGTTATAGAAGTTTGCTTCAAAGGTTAAACAAGCACATCTCATTCAATAGCTGAATTAGATATGGTCGAGTTGTGCCCGAGATAATAGATTAAGCTATCAATACGATGTACTATATTTTATTTTCTCTCTTAACAACACGGGAAATTATTATTTTTATATTTCCTTTTCCTTATGCTTGCTTGTAAAATACGCTCGGGTTTATGTTAAATTTTTTACTTTTTCTTTCTTTCAGGTTTTGGAATGACAACCCCGAGTACGCAGAGTGGAAAAGTGCTACTGATTTTCTACGGCTTTTTTGGTTGTGCAGGCGCCTTCTTATTCTTCAACTTGTTCCTTGAACGAATAATCACTTTTTTAGCGCATATCCTGAAGAAATTACACGAGAGAGGACTTCGGCGAAAAGAAGGCCTTGATTCAGATATGCACAACGGGGAACGAAGAGGTTCGGTCGTTTCCGAGGACAGTTTAGATGCATGGAAACCTTCTGTCTATTGGGTCATGCTCATTTTGTTGTTAGGCGCAGTGCTGGTTGCCTGCTGTGCGTCAGCTATGTACCAGCCAGTGGAAAACTGGACTTATTTTGAATCAATATATTTTTGCTTTGTCACATTTGCAACTATCGGCTTCGGGGATTACGTAGTCAGCCAAAAGACACATTACGATTACGTGCACCTTTACCGATTCGGCAACTTTGTATTTATTGTAATCGGTTGCTGCTGTATTTATAGCCTGTTCAACGTCGCTTCAATAATTATCAAACAATTTTTAAACTGGATTTTACGAAAGTTGAATTGTCGATGCCAGTGCCGCAAAGAAATGCCGACGTTTCGTGCAAGGAGGAACGCTATCACACCTGGACTGAGACAAAGTCAGAAAAAATCGGACGGAGTCACTGTTGTAGATGTAGACTATGATAGTGACAGTGAGTATCGTCGTAATTCCGGTGAGATGATTTCTATGAGGGATTTCCTACAAGCGAAGAATATAAACATTGCCATGATGCAGAAACGCTTGTGGGAAACTGCTCAACGGGGAATGATGCAACAAAGTCAATCAGAAGTCGGTTTTCAAGGTGGCGTAGGGCCACTGGCCATTTTAAACCGGAAACTTGGAAAAGATGATATTTGATGAAAAGTCGCCACACTCTGAAAGGGCCGACTTTTAAATGAAAATAAAAATTGAATAAATGCTTTGAAGGCATTTACATTTGGAATATTTAAACAAAACCGAAAGTGGGGAATATGAAAATGGCTTCCATGAGATTGTTATTTATTGTTTGATCGCTTACTGATATTTTTCAAGAAAAATTAAGACAGAATTTTGAACGGAATCAGACATAAGAATTCAAAATTCAATGACTAACAACAAAAAAGAAGCGATCAGAAATTGTCCCGTGAAAAGAAAAGGGAAAAAGAATGAATTATAGGAGAAAGAAGAAAATAAAGAAGATATAATAGGAAAAAATAGTAAAATTATGACAAGATAAAGAAAAAAGCAGTGGAAAAGAAATTAAGAAATGGTAAGATGCAAAAATGAATGAGCAAATGAGAAATACATGATAAAAGAACGGAAGAAATGTGCAAAATGTTAGAAAGGAAACAGAAGACAAAATCCCGCCATCAGTTTTTTAAGGACTACGAATAAACATCTAAAAAGAAAGATGTTTTATTAAAAAGAACAATCAACAATTATCATAAAACGAACAATCTAACAAAATATTTCCAAAATTAATTCAAGGATAAAAAGAAAAAAAAGAAAAGAAATATTAAATTTTTGGAAAAAGCTGGACAAAAAGAACACAAATAAGAGAATCGTTGTTTGGTTGAAATTCAAATAAATTATAAATTAATTCAAAGCAGGAAAATATTTTATAAAAAGATCGTTAAAAAACTCTGAAGATGGTGGACACAAAATATAGATAGAAAGAAACAACAAACAAAATAATTATACGCTACAAGTGAATGGAGTAAAAAAACAACAGAAGATGGACTCAAAAACGACAGCCACATAAAAAACGTTAATAATTATAATAATATCAGTTAATATAGTAAAAGCTGCAGGATTGCTAATAAGCAAAATGGTTTAGTCTTAATAGTAAAAACCATCGGCTTCCCGTAAAGATTGTCGCACGTAGAACAAATTCCCCAGATGACAGGAAAATGTCGAGAGGAGATTTGAAAAGCTCTGTTATTCTCCTATCCATTAAAACAGTTGTTATCTGCAATATTACTGGTCCTCACCAGTTGAAAACATACACGTCAGTATTGTGGCTTGTAGACGATGCTGCAGTCGACACGATGATATTTATAATGGCAAAACTAGACATAAATATATGTACATATCTTTGATGTTTTTCTTTTTTGTTTTTATTTCGCTTTTTATTGTAAATCTGTTCATATGGTGCAGAGGGCCTTCTTGAAATGTTTGAGAAGAACAAAGGAAGTATTAATGGCGTTAATATCAGACGAGATAAACGAGATTTAAAAAAATAAAGATGAATAGTTGAGGAAGAAATTTAAAAATTTAAATACATAGACACGTTTATTTTCAATAAGGAGTAGTTTACTAAAACACCCCTTTATGTACGTCGGCTATATATATATATATATATATATATATATATATATATATATATATATATATATATATATATATATATATATGTGTGTGTGTGTGTGTGTGTGTGTGTGTGTGTGTGTGCATATATGTATGTATGTATTTATGTATGCATATATATATATGTATACATATATATGTATGCATATATATGTATGCATGCATATATATGTATAAATAAATATGTATATATAAATATAAATATATAGATACATGTATATATACATATATATACACATATATATGTGCATATATATATATGAAGACATACATAAATATATATATATAGAGAGAGAGAGAGAGAAAGAGAGAGAGAGAGTATATCACAGAGTTGTAACTGCTTGTACATATATCAGCAAGAGTGAATGAATATATATGCGCGTAAAACAAGTGCACACTGATACATACATACACACATATATATTTGTGCGTGTAATCACGATGATGATGATGATGATGATGATGATGATGATGATGATGATGATGATGATGATGATGATGATGATGATGATGATGATGATCGCACGCTGGGATTTGATGTGCATTCGGGTGTATATATCAGCAGGAAGCAGCTTCCCGATTTCAAATTAAGAAAAAATACAAATATGTCACGCAAAATATGTTTGGTGGGTTTTCGCAATGCTTTACACCAAAAAATTCAGACACTTAAAATAATGTATACACTCAAATCTATACAAGATAATCAATCTTCTACACAAACACTCAAGCGTGCGAATGTGTGTAGGCAGACTTATCTAAGACGGCTTCGTAGATTTTTAACTGTGTTGTTATTTGCCGTTTTTTTTTTTGTTTCTCTCCTTTTTGTTTCTGCAAGTACCTATTTATACTCAGATTTGAGACAGTTTTTCACACCATCTGAGATGGCAATTATTGCTTTCTTTAACATTTTTTCTGATATTTTCATTTGCGATGGACTATATATGAAGATGTATCGAAAATGAAAAAGAAACAGTTTTCAATCATAAAAAAACAATAACAAATATTTCATGTTACAAAGGGCGATTTATTGAAATTGTCTGGTATTTCTTGCCATAATTGTTTTATATTTGTTTACGAAAGTGTTTTTATCTTGTGCTTGTATTTTAGTTTTTATTTGTTATGTTTTTGATGGTGGTGACCATATTAGATGACTAACTTACACAGACCATCATGGCTTTTCAAATTCCTTCCGATTGCATAAGAAATTTATAAAACACAAGAAAAACAAAAGCGAGATACAATATCCTAAACTAATTTTCTAGTGTTTGTACTTCCAAATAAGTTAACTCTTAAACCATGCTATGCGTTTTGACTTTTATTCATTTATTTTATTTCAGTTGAAAGTCTCAGCGTTGTTTTTTGAAAAGATTGCCCGAAAGCATTATAGGAAACTTCTGTAATTTTGTTAGCGTTCCATGCAAATTATTAATTACAAACTCATACGTTTATACATGCATATGTCTATACATAAATACGTACACACGCTCACGCACAGACGCGCGTACACACACACACACGCATATATATATATATATATATATATATATATATATATTTCTTATTGCTATTTGAGTTACTATCACTGTTTATTTTATACAGGGAAATTAATAACAATATATAATACTTATATATTAAGGGAACGGCGAAAGTATTAAGCTTTGATATTCATTAAAATAATCTTCTGCCTTCACCAGTTTTATTTTTTTAAATAGCTTCTTTGACAGAAAACTGAAGAAACTGGTAGTTCTGCATCACAGATCTTTGCAAGCCGTGGTAATCGAAGTATTTAAATAACATTCAGTTTATGGCATTTACAAGCTTCACAAATATATATTCATAACATATATAACAATTAAAAAAGCTCTTATTAATAATCCGCTGCCAGGATTCAAATTTATAATTAAATTATCTATTTGTCGTTTATATATTTCAGATGAACAGGTTTGTCCTTGATGACATCAGCTTTGAACTGTATAACTTCAGCGTCTATAACATCATTTATACAATCTAAGATTGACTGGTTGTCATTCCATATTATTCTACTCATATATATGTATACATCTACCTCAAAATGTTATAAAACTATTTGAATCTGTCAGTCAATCCATGTTACATTTTTATCAATCTATCTTAGCTTGCGAACATATATATATATATATATATATATATATATATATATATATATATATATATATATATATATATATATATATATATACGAATACTCCACAACTAAGATGAATATGAAATAAAAATCACAAAAGATTCAAAGCTTTTTAACGTTTTAACCCGTTTTTTTAATAAATTTAATTTGGAGTAATTAACGTATCGTGGGAATTAATACTTTCACATATGTTATTTTTGCATGTATATTTATCGTGTAGAATGAGAAAAGCGTTTAAAACAGGTTTATATGTAAAATATCCAAATATTGTTTTAAGACCTAACCTGGAGCATTTCTTTTTTTTTCACCTTTTTTACCGCGAAAACCTCTAAAAAAAAATAGCAATGAAGAAGCTGAAAACTCAACGGCTGCAAATGCTACAAGTAGATATTGTAATATACACCCACAAAAACAGATGGGGAAAATATAGATGCGTTTGTGTGTGTGCGTGTGTATGTGTGTGTGTGTGTGTTTGTATTTGTATATATGTGTGCGTATGTGCGTTTGTGTGTGTGCGTGCGTGCGTGTTTTGTGTGTGTGTCTACACTGTAAAACATTTATGTTGCAAATGAATGAAGTTTAAAATAAGTACAATTAAGCTCAATAAACCTGTACTTTACTTTTAACAGAAAATTACTATGAATGACTTTAATTGTTTTTATTTAATAATGCATATAACAATCGCTCAACTTCCAACCAATACAGTTACTAATTATTGACTATGCTTTTTTATTAGACATCGCAAATGAAGATTGAATGGAATCAAATGGCTGATTGCATATTATAAGTAATAAGTACAAACGAAATAAAGAGTATCCCATTTTGTACTCAAAATATAATAATTTACTTAATAATTTAGTTAATAATTAGCATAAAAAGAAGTTCCAGTTTTTCTCTTAATAAAATTGCCTTAATATTACGTATCCTTTTATTTTTTTAGATAGTTATATTTAGAAGACTTATAAAATGATTGATTTGAAGGTACAAGTTTTGAAAATCTTTATTGTTTTTTATTTGTAAATTCAATAAACGAAAAAGAAGACTGAAAAAAAACATCACTGGATTTGACAACGTCTTCAGTCAAACAGGCCTGCAAACTACACTATATATCCTTGTTTCTCTCGAAGTAAACCTGGTTAATGAAATTTCTTTTCAAGCACATAAAATCGGAGATATACTGATTTTATGTTCGGGAATATATTAGTTAAATTGTCAATTTCATATTATAATACGCATAGACCAGCTTTGAAGCTAGTGGGTTGATCAGAGTAAAATTAACCTGGATTTAATCGCATTTAAGTTATGTCATTATAATTGCGGTTTGAGATTTACTTACGTATCAAAGAAATTATTATTCCAACAGGAAGTATTTTCTTTAACTATATATATTTTATTAGTAGTTTTAATTAATTTCTTTATCATTTCGTTGCTTTCCTCCCATGTTTAACGGTCGTTACACTGTGGAAATTCAGATCAGATCATATATCGACTTTGCCACAATTTCCTTAAGTGTTGTTATGAAGTTTACGGGCGAATATTTTAATCGTTGTAACTTTCATGTTTCGACAGATATGCTCTTTGGGCATCTATTGGATGTTTATTGCGTCTAGTAACATAAGAGAAATTTCGAAATGAACCTGTTATTTTCAATCACTATGTTGTTCGCATCTTTTTTGTTATGTATATGGCCCTTCTTAGGAATTC
The DNA here is from genome assembly GCA_964036315.1 of Acanthosepion esculentum. Classification (NCBI taxonomy): domain Eukaryota; kingdom Metazoa; phylum Mollusca; class Cephalopoda; order Sepiida; family Sepiidae; genus Acanthosepion; species Acanthosepion esculentum. The sequence continues at coordinate 45,748,049 of OZ038507.1, read as the reverse complement.
AGATCTTCTCTTTCGGAAAAAAAGTTAGGACCTATTTAAAAAATGCCGAATTTATGATGAAACTTAAAAATTATAATAATGAGTCCTTTAGAAGAAGCATTTTTGTGAAGGAGTATTATATCAAGATCAAATTATCAGTTAGTAATTACATTCAATAATCACTTTGAAAATACTAATAAAATGAATAGCGTTATTATTTCATAACTACATTCTTCATTTCTATATTACACAAAAACTGTTTCATGCAAATAAGTAAACTAATTTGGCTACTTTTGAAACTCAATTCTATTAACTTTAAACAAATTAGATAAATTTGAATTTCTTCTTCGTGATTTAGTCTGTAAAAGAAACTATTTTTATAAACCAAAATAAATTATAACATTTTATTTCCCTCCTGTAAGGTGTTATTTTGTTATCAATGCAATGAACACTTCTTTTCTTGTGAAATATATCTTTCTATGATATCCAAATTTACAAATTTCAAGTTTTTTCAAAATGAATTTATGTTCTGCAATTCATTGGCTACAATTGCAGTGTTAATTTAATGGTGTTTCAAATTAATTACAAAAAATATTTTACGCTTGTCATCATCCTTATCGGATGATTGACTTTTCAAATAAATTTCGAACATACTGTTTTATAATGCAAACATTTATTAAACAATTAAACAGCTTGTCTCCTGATGCCACCTTCATATATGTCTACTAATTGAATTAACTGAGCTTGATACCCAGTTGTAAGGAAAGGCCAACGTTTGATGAGTAGGAAATATAAATTGCATACATACACAAACACATACACATGACATATACGCGCATAGAAAAAGCATATGCACACACTTCATGTGTAGTAACCTGTTGGCTTCCATAATAATTGCATATAGTAAATAATTGCATATAGTAAATATGATATTTTCTTTAAATTGTAAAATGAAGAGAAAGCCATAATTATGATTTTCCGTATACGTTTTTGTGTTGCCTATTCTACATTAAATATTATATAAGAACGAGTCACCAACGAATTAGCAAACCAAGCGAATCACGTATTCTTCACAAAAATAACAACCTTAACTAAAATAATACACTAACAAAATACAATGGAAACACTAACATTTGTAGCGCTATTAAATGAAAATGACTCCGATTGTAGATATAAGTTTACTGAATACACAGATCCTAATTGAACTAATCGCTGTTGCAATTGAAAGTAACCTTCATTTGCCCAATTTTAGCCATTACCAAATCTTATGACTTGCACGCTGACAATATAAAAATCGGAGGCCTGTCACGTAATAATTTCATAACTGGGTACAATGAAAAGAATCTATTATTATATACTACTTAATTCTCAATTGTCTGATTAATTTAGACTTAAGTTCAGTATGTTTACCACATTTCTAGTTCTTAATTACTGTTTTAATATTTGACTCTATTTCTAAAGAGCGGAAGTTTATTTCAAAGTGTACATCAATGACATTATAATGAATATTATAAATACACATTAATGTCAGTTTAGGGTTTCTGGGATATCTAATTGCAAATGGTTACGTATGCTTTTGTCAATTTATTTTTCATCATAAAAACCCTTGCGATATAATCATGAAAATTAGGCTCGCTGAATAAGTTTGAATAAGATACTTTTTTAACAAATAAGAAACAAATGATACTATTCAACCCCCTATCATTAAAATGTCAAAGTGAATAGCGAGCCACTAGCGGCTTGCATGTAGGGATTGTTATGAGTTGCTTCATAATTAATAAAGTTCTATTATTAATTAAGTTTTTATGTGTCTTTAGGTTTGTCTTTTTTCTACATGACATTAATAAGACAATAGGCAATATTTTATTTGTATAAATACATAGTAGGTAGAATCACATACACACACCTATATATATATATATATATATATATATATATAGATAAATAGATAGATAGAGAGAGAGAGAGGGAGAGAGATTATATATATATGTATATATACAGAGAGGAAGAACTATAAACATACACACACATATATATACAAACACACACAAGCATATATATATATATACATATACACACGCATATATGTATGCATATATACACAGCTATAAAACACACTCATAAACACATATATATATATGAGTTGAAGATCAGATGTAGATCAAATAGGAATTTGACAAGATGATAAAAATAAAATAAAGAACAAGTAGGAAACATATCTCAATCTAATATGTTTCCCTTTTATTAAAGCTTCGTCAGAGATCGAGATAGAAATGAGAAAGGCAAAGAGACACAGAGTACTTGTATGTCATGATTTTTGGTTAGTTATTATCGGTCAGATATGTATCAAGTGTATAATATATAAATCTGTGTGAGGAACATTTTGGACGTTAAAATGTGAAATAGTGTATGAGTGTATATATAAAGAAACGCTTGTTCGTCTATGTGTATGTTAGACGCTAAAGTTAATTCATGTAAGTGCATAAGTGTGTGTGTATTTGCGTGTGTGTGTGAGTGAGTGTGTGAGGAATGTGTATAGATGTCACACTCATATATATATATATATATATATATATATATATATATATATATATATATATATAGGTGAAATGTAGTGAAATGTTGCAATAATTTTGTATTTTTGCATTTTTCTATTCTCATCTACGTGTGTAGGGAATGTGTATAGGGAATATCTGCTGTCGTCCCTTCTGTGTGGATCGGTGAAACACAACAAGATATTGTAATAATCATGTTTTGGCTGGATTTATGAATAATGAATCAGTAGAAAGACATAACTTTGATTTTACTAATGGCAGCCTAATTAAAAAGGAACATAGCCATTAAAGGAGAAAATATTATGAAAACATATTCATAGCAACTCTACATATTACCAACTATCAACATTTGCTTAAAACATTACATCACATCATCTTTCTACAGATCCATTATTTATGAGCTTATGTTTATTGCATTAATACACGTAACACGTATCTGACCAATAAAAACTAATAAAAAATCATAGCATACTACGACACTGTATCTGTTTGCTTTTTCCATTTCTCGATCTCTGACGAAGTTTTAATAAAACTGAAACAAATAAGATTAAGATACCGACCCCCCCATATATATATATATATATATATATATATATATATATATATATATATATATATATATATATAGGGTGTTTCAAAAATATTTTACAAACTTTGGGGCCGAAAAGTTTAGGTAGAATCAGGGACTCGCTCGAAAGTTCGTAAAATGATTTTTGGATTGTATCTTGGATTGTACATTTAACAGCGTCTACCGTAAACGTTAAATTTAACTCAAAACGAAAGATTTGCGGACATATGTTTATATGGACTTCTGTCGTTGTTTTGGCGTGAGGAACTCGCCCTCAATGTTTGGAAAAGTATTTTTGATACACCCTATATATCTTCAAAAATGTATAAAAACTGTAATTAATACAATTAACAGAATGTTCTAATGGAAACGCAAATGTGCTGTAATACAACACAAATTTCACCTTTTGTATTTGACCACGTACTCTTTCATTGGATAATTTAATTTCTTTGATTTTTGCCGATTTTGTGCGTTAAACTTTATCTTTGAAGTTTCTCCAAAAGAAAACAAATTCCAGCGGGTAGTATTCAGTGCTACCTCTTCACAAAGTTTTTTTTTTTCAAAAGTTTTTCAAGATAAAGGGTTACAACATGATGGTAATGGCCACGAGCTATGTCATGTTCAAAACGAAAATCGCCCTCGTCCCCAAGCACGTGGTGTGATAAATTCTAGCAGCAGTCATGAAGAGAATGTTTCTGTTGATCAGTCAAAAGAGAATGGTTACGTTGATCGCAAGATTGACAATCCACAACATACACTAAACCTGGTAAGTTTATATGGCGTCCGTCCCTAACATGCGGCTAAATACTTGCCTGGGTGCTGCAATTGCAGTAGTTAACTGAACCATTTAATTTAAATGTAATTCCATCACACCAAAAATATTCTTTGAAAACTGTGCGTCCTCAACATATTTGGCTAGACAGAACGTATCAATCATCTTCGTTGAGTGTTTGGATCAATATTGAAATAAAACTTTTCGATTGAGCGCGTCTCAAAATGCGACAGACATTCGAATTTTAAATGTTTGTCTTAGGTGATTTTTGCCAAAAAGATTCTCTTGGAGATTGTTTCCAAAAACTGTTTCCAGTTGCCTCTCATCTCTTGGAGGATTTGAAGAACGTCTGCAGTCTTCCTCAACGTTATTTCTGGACATCTTGAACATTTTCTTCTACTTCAAAGTTATCTCTTCACCTGAAAAAGAATAGATCTTTAATGAGTTAGGGCTCTAAAACTGCATTAATAAATATTAATAATGTGTATACATTTTGGGGTATGCTATACACCCCGCCACATATATATCTTATTATATTTACATACAATATATATATATATATATATGTAATATATATCAGTTATATATATATATATAACATATATATATATCAGTTATATATATATATATATATATATATATATATATATATATATATATATATATATATATATATATATACACGTCATATTTAGTGGAAGCACATGTTTGAGTAGATATTCCTTTTTGAAAACAATGAAATTAACCTCTATCGGCATGAGAAATCGAAAGTTTTATGAAAGAACTACGTTTCTCGCCTGGAATCGAACCAACATTCCCTTCATCCTTAGAAACCGCATAGACATGTTTAAGCAAAGCAAGAAAAAACACCTTTTAAAATTGTCACATTTGTTGTTAAGGCGTTTTGAAACCAGGATCTCTTAATTTCTTTTTCGTACCTGAAACGTAAACAAAGTAATTTTTAAGCAGTCGATTTTTTAATCAGACATTATGTGTTCTTATTATTATGAACCTTATATTTAAACTCAAACACGCGTACACACTAAATATACATCTTAAGATAATGGTAATGTTGAAATAAACCGTACAGTTAACTTTACTGTCGATTAAAATTTTTAAAATCTTTTTTAGAGTAGTTTTTCAGGAAAATAAATTTCTCAAGTGTTTTAACTTTTATCGCTCTTTCTAGTATTTATGAGAGTTTCCTTTCTAGCCTTTTGTTTAATGTACTGTGGAAAGTCAACATCTTGATTATATCATTAATAAAAAATATTGTCGGCTTCAAAAAATTATTGCTTAGAATTACTGCAAATCGGCCTCCTAGTGTTGAACCATCCGAGTGTGTACCAAGACTTTCGAGTCCAACCGTCAACATGAAGAGGATTTCCGACTAGCAGTCAGGAGGGCCCGACTCACCCAGCAGCATCCACCACTCACACTTCACTGTGACTCCTGCTCACGACTCTTCAAGAGTAGGCTGGACCTTCACAGCCATCTCCGCCACTATCACCAGAGGGGAGAAAAGGAATACGGAGAGAGGATGACGAGCGGGTAACGACTACGAATATCTATCTATCTATCTATCTATCTATCTATCTATCTATCTATCTATCTATCTATCTATCTGTCTGTCTGTCTTTCTGTATATATATATATATATATATATATATATATATATATATATATATATAAATGGATAGGATAAAAAATTTACAACACGCACAAATACTTGCACGTACGTAAGTATATTTCTTCCACAGGTGTTATAATTAGAGTGCTCAATGTTATGAAACAGAGCTATAAGTATATATTAGTGAATATACATAATATCCAACGTCGATAACACTACTTAGAGTTTCATGCAGTTCATGCAATCGTCACCTGAAGATTGCATGGACTGCATGAAACTCTATTAAACCAGCAATTTCTATCAAACCAGCAATTTCCTACGCCAAACGAAATCGTAACGGACTACTTGATTCCCGAGAACTTCTAACCAGCGTGTATAGGTGATCACGGCCAGAGATAATTGACAGTTCTAATATCAATCCAGATGAACGTAGAACTATCGAAAATGCTAAATCAGCATTTGACATCGATTGGTCAAACGAGTTTGTTTATGTGGATGTCACTGGACTAATGGATAAGTTAATAATGAACTTCACTTAATAATAATAATTATAATAACCATTTTACCATTTACTTTACTGACAGACATAAAAACTAATAAACTAGATATTGTAATTAAAAACTGCAGACAAAAAGAATGCCTTCTCAGTGCCTTCAGATAAAAATATATCTTTTAAAGAATACGACAAAATAAATAAATATTAGGATTTTGAAATTGAGAAAGCGTGGTACCATAAAACTATGCTTATACCTATAATAATTGGAGTCCTTGATACAAAATAAAGGTTAGGCACGAACTACAAAAATCTCTGGAAACCTCTGTTTGCAAAAGAATCAATACATGGCACTGTGTGAAACCGTTCATCTACTTAGGGAATTTTTTACAAGAGCCACTAGACGATATGTAGGCAAGATAACGGTTAACCCTAGCTATAAACAGGCTAAAATTGCAGCAATCGAGGAAGCATCCTCTTGGGAGTCAGTTCCACGAAGCAGAAGTTCCTGAGAAGAAGCTGCTCGAGTGGAACTTACACTTCACCAATGAAATTCGAAGGGAATGAGTTAGGTTCACTAAAATGAACATGGCATGTAGGGACTTAGCCGTGAAGGTTAGAACTGGTGGAACTAAAGAAATGTAGGTCGTCTGAACACTTTCCATGGAAATAGCAATAGAACAGCGAGAGACTTGCGTTTCGTCTATGGGAAAGTGACTGTAGAGGGCAAAATAATTAACTACCCACAAGGAGACTGAAACGGTTTCCTGCTCATATATGGCAGCAGTACTTTATGGCATTTTATATGACATTTTGGCCTGATCTAGCTATTGTAAAGGTAGAGAGTAGCAAGAGGAATCAGCTACATACTAGAGCGGTAGAAAAACCCCACTATATTTCAAATATCTTTAGCCATTGATCGTATATACGAGTTCAACTTGATATTTGGATTGAGTTTAAGTTCCAATAGGCGCTAAAGACACTGCAACTCCTTGAGAGAACATCATTTAATCACGATAGACAGAAATTCAGGGTTTGCTCGATGGTGATGCTACGTCACTAGTTTGATTTTCGAGGTATTGAATGTAACCTGTCAGTTTTTCCTCCACTGGGTACGAGCCAGGTCAGAGAAGTGATCAGCTGTAAAATATTGACAAAAGATCAGAGTATACTCTGAGGTAGATCATAGGTCTAAAGTAGAAAGAGAGTTGCACAGAGAAGTGAACCTTGGGATATGCTTGCCTTGATCACTTGGTCCTCAGAGGACTAGCCGTTAACAACTACCTTCAAGAGCCCATCCCTTAGGAAGGATTTGATAATTAAGAAAACTCTTCCAGTAATTCTTTAGCTACAGATCTTGTGCAGCAAACCTCGCCGCTACACTTTGTCAAAGGCCTTTGAAATATTTAATGTGAGCTTCCTTGAGATATATTTATTGTCTAGTATAGTGTTTCTCAAACCTTTTTTATTCAGAGCACATTTGTAGAATATGCAAAACTTTGGAGGACACTTTTGATTTTACTAAGGAAGAATTAGTCATGAAATTTGAAAATAAGAAAATAATAAAGAAAATTACCTTTAAGAAGATTAGCGGTACAGTTTTCATTGAAAGGGATTTATGATGAATTTGCTATTTTCATTTTAAAGAGAACGATAACAACGGAGGAAGGCAAAAAGAAAAAGGATTATTTACTCTTTCTTAGAGATTAAAGAATTTAGCATCCAGTTTAAAATATCAAATAACAAAGTCTTGATTTAGACATGGAAGCCATGTGCTTGCTGAATCTAAAGTAAGTTAGCTTGGGGCACATCTGGCTACGTTTCAAGGCACATTAGTGTGCCTGGGTTCACCAGTTGGGAAACGCTGGTCTAGTGCCTCATCGATTCTGTGTGTAATAACAGTTAAGATGCGGATTGAGCCGATCGAAATCTGTAGTGCTTGTTGCTCCAGAAGTTGTCCCTATTGAGGTGTCAACAACCTTCTCATTGATTATAGCTTCAAAAAGTTTGCTAATGACACTGAATAGGCTGATGGGTCTATACCGAGACGGGGATGAACGCTCACCCGCATTCTTGAAGACAGGGCATACACTTGACACTTTCCACAGACTTGGGAAGGAAATCTCTTTCAAGCAGAGATTAAATAGTTTTGCTAAGATAGGTAATAACTCAGGATTAATATTCTTAGGGATAATCACTGGGATTTTATCTCGAGCGGTAGCCTTCTTCGGGTCAAGACCTTTTGTAAGTCTTGAAACTTCCCGGGTTGTGATATTGTACTATGTGAAACGGGAGAAGTCGGGAAGAGGATAACCTTTGTCATCTAACGTAGAGTTAGAGGCAATGATCGTGGGAAAGAGCTTTGCCTTAAATGACGAGAATGAAATGACCTCAGGGCTATTTATGATAGTAGGCACTCACGTTTTTCTTATTTGAGAATTTTGTTGGAGATTTTCCAGAACTCCCGAGATCCAAGTTGGTTGCTTTAAAATTGAGCCTAAACTCTTTGTGCATAGCTACACTTTACATTTTCTAGAACACTCTTGCAATTATTGCAGGCAGTTCTGAATGTATGAAGCTCCCTACTACATCGTTCCCTGTGATAGATATTATAGCAGTTGTTAAGGTAAGCTTTGGCTGCAGCGCATTCAAGGCTGAACCAAATATGGTTGTTCGGTTTTTGCTATCAATGTAAAGAAAATATAAGGACTGAACACGTTAAGTATCACTTAAAATCAGAATTTGTGCAAATAGAAAGCATATATTTGCTAACTTGCCTTGCTCCAGATAATGATCCGGCAAGTGATTGTACTAAACAGAAAGCAAACAAATTACTAAATAGATAAACAATAACGACAGAAACAACAACAACAATAATAATGACGAATGGAAAAATCTGACAAACTAAAAAGTATATGTAATTAATATAACATAAACATACTGAATTTATTGAGATATTTAATCTCGTCTGTGATTTATTCGAATTTGTAATTATATATATGTGTGTGTGTGTGTGTTTGTGTGTGCGTGCGTGCGTGTATATATATGTAATCTAGCTTTTGTAAAAAAAACGGCTAATGAAAAAGTGCTCAATACAATTTTCATAAAAAGAAAATGTAGAGCAAGACATAAAATATTTGGAAAACTAACCTTCCTATTATGCTTTGTACCAATCAGGTATCGTCAGGCAGTATATATATATATATATATATATATATATATATATATATATATATATATATATATATATATATATATATATATATTATATATATATATATTTTATATATATATTATATATATATATATTTTATATATATATTTTATATATATATTTTATATTTTATATATATATTTTATATATATATATATTTTATATATATATATATTTTTTATATATATATATATATATTCGTCTTTTTTAAGCCATTATGATTTTTTTGCACGTGTGCGCGTCTGTGTGTGTATGTGCATGTATGTTCATGCGTGTTTGTGTGTGTGTGCGTGCGTGTGTGTTCATAGGCTTGTGCCTATATGTGCATTGTATCGTGCTTGTTATTTTTCGAGTGTAGTATCTTCACGCATCGGCAAGTATCATGTTTTTTCTAGTTTCACGTCTTCACTCGCCAGTTTGTAGTGTGTATATCTATAGACTCAATACTATCAAAACAAGAAAATTTCTTTGAAAATGGCCTATAAAAGCCTAAAAAGATGTTAGGGTCGTAGTATGCATCAAAAATACTTTTACAAATTTTGGGGCGGGTTCTTAACATCAAAACAAGTCTATATAAACATATATCCGTAAATCCTTCGTTTTCCAGCTAACTTTAAAGACAGTTTACGGTAGATAACGCTGTGTTGTCATCTAGATTAGGTTACATTTGTAATTTGGCTACATTTGTGGCTAGTCTCTCTTCAACGTTTAACGTGTGTAGTAATGAGTTAACTGAGAAGTCTTCAGTTTAACAATGGCCGGACATTCAAATCGTGAGCAGGCAGATATGATTTTTACATACGGCCACGCGAATGGTAATGGACGTGAGGCTGCGCGGATGTATCAGATGGCGTTTCCAGACCGAAAGTCATCCAACCTTTGCTGCTGCTGTTTATCATCGTGTTGCTGAGACAGGATCCGTTGCACCACAAACTATTAATCGAGGAAGTCCGAGATCCACTCGTACGCCTGACCACGAAGAAGACATCCGACAGGTTGTCGGAGATGATCCAGGTATCACCACACATCAAGTGGTTTTGGCATGTCGTACATCTCATAATACTGCAGGAAGGGTATTTCAAGTGCCGCTCTTGTATCTGTATCATTTGCAAAGTGCGCAGTGTCCTTAGCCCTCTGATCACTCACCACGTGTTGTGGCCTTGTTAGGGCCAGAAATAAAAACACAAAGAGAGGAATTGAGTTAAGCACATATAGTAACAGAAACAGTAATACAAACATATACAAACGAGAGTGTTACAGCGAGAATGTTCGGCCCGACTGTCAGAGCTGACTGCTGGAAACTTCCCTCTCCAAATGGCAGTACCTGCTGCAATTTATAGCTGGGAGAGTCCATGTGTACGTGGGTAAATTAACATAAAACCACGGAAGAACTGATGTGCAATAAACCATCGGTTTATTGCACAAACTGCCGATCCGTTGTCTGTCTCTTCAGTCTTGTTTACGGATGAGGCAGCATTTGGAAGAGATGGAATAAGAAATGTACACAACCAACATTTGTGGGCGGATCAGAATTCCCATGGTACAAGTATATCATGTATGTTAATAGTCAAATTATGGTTCTTTCAGATTATGAAGAACTATTATTATTTCTCTTAAAATTGACTTTTATTATAAGTATTATATTCATTTATCATTTTTAAATGCTCAGATTTAAAATATAATTTTAATTAATTATAATCTTATATTCTATAAATTTGAGTGAAGTCATTGTATATCATTCCAATATTTTGTATAAATTACCGATATCAGACTTATTATTTCTTTTATGTATCTGCTAAACGGAGATCATTTGTAGGTATTATGGTGGTTTTCAATAAGACAACCATTCTTCACAAGAGGCTTACTCGCAAGTAGATAAATAATATGGGAACATGCAACATCCCATGTAAAAGCTCTATCCGAAGACGAAGTAGAAAAATCCGTTATTGTAGAGGAATGGAAAATGAATCACACTTCTTTGGCCTAATAGTTAAGTTCTAGTCTTGGAAATAACTATCTTCTATATATGGATTGTAAACGCTAGTCTTTATGTAATTACTCATAATCTTTCATTGGATGAAAACTCAGTTTGTGCTATTCTTTTTTTTAAAATTAAATTGAAATTAGTATTATTTTTCTCATATATACGTATGTGTGTGTATGTGCGTGTGTGAGTGTGTGTGTGTGTTTGTGTGTGTATAAAACATTTCGAAAAACTTCAATTTTGAAATATTTCGTCGAAGCACCGGTTTCATCAGGAAAAATTATTTTATTTCTGAAGACGCCGGTTCATCGGGGAAATATGTCAAAGTCGACGTTTTCCAAATTATCTTCTATATTTACACTCCCGCCTGATTCTCATCCTGCTTTACACACACGCACATATATAGATAATTATTATTATTGTTATAATTAACCTTATTTTATTATTATAACTGAAATAAATATAAAAAGATAAATAAAAGTTTACGTCAGCGGCACATACGACCAAAAAATATTTTTAAAAAATTAAATGTATAAATGTATCTGTGACATCGATTAAAATGAATGAAATGTAAATAAATACAGAAAAGGCATAAAAGTCGAGCGATTTATACACTTCACGCATGTTTAATATATATATATATATATATATATATATATATATATATATATATATATATATATATATATGTATATATATATATATATATATTTGTGTGTGTACGCGCGCATTTTATATACGTATGTGCTTTTTAGTTAACATATGTTATGTATATATTTTCTTATGTATGCATTTGTATCTGTATGTACTTATATAGTTTATCAATATACATATATATGGGTATGTTTATTTCAATATATATATGTGTGTATAAATATATATATATATATATATATATATATATATATATATATATGGGAATCTTTTCACATTATTATTGACATATATATGTATATACTTGCATATATGTGCTAGCATATATTTCTTTATGAATATGGACGTATCTACATATTTCTTTATAAATATGTACTTTAGTATACGGATATATTTTCTATGAATATATACGGATGTCTATGTATATGCCCATGGAACCTTTATATAAATCTTGTTTGATATATAATTGAGCATACATGCACATACAAATATATTTTGATGCATTTCCAAACATGTATGTCTCGCTACCGGTGCGTGCGCGTGCACAAACACATACACACACACACACACATTCACACGCAAACACACACACAGACACACACACACACACACAATTCCGCAAACACTCGCACATGCAACACAGACATAAATTTATACCAACGTTTATTAAAATTAATACAATGTGCCACGCATTTCACGTGGTTTCCGCATCAAAATTATTAAAATGAGTCCCAAAACATGGCATTTTTTGTAAAACAATCAGAAAAAAAAACAAATAAAAGATTAAATTTTTTTCGTGTCTACTTTCTTTCTTTGTTTCTTTCATTCTTTCTTTCTTATTTAACTTTATTTTTACTATTTTTTATTTATTACTATTCTGCTTTTCTTCTAATCCAACTGATTTGAATCACCAAATAGAATATCCACTATTAGATCAGATAAATGGAAGCGAAAAATTCGATTGAGTCTTTTATTCTTCTTTTTATTATGAAATAAATACTATATTTTTTTTAGTTAACATTTTCTAGAGGCTCAGCAAGGATATGTAAATTTCCGTGCTCGTATACAGTTACAATAATTGTCTTAATTTATTTTTAAGTAAATGTCGATTGCGCATTACAATCGCTAACTTTGGCGGTGGAGATCCGTCTACCTGGTTATACCTTTGATAAGATGATCAATGTAATGTATTTCATGCAGTTATTCCTCGACTGCAAAGAAATCTACATATAAAAATATATAAGATCAATAAGTAGACTACTTTTAGAATACTATGGCATCAGTCATTCGTGTGAAATAACTTCAAAGAATTACTATTGAAAATTTTTTCAGTGAAAATTCTATTTAAAATATAGCTCTTTTTCCATATCTCCAACAACTGCTAGGTTAATAAAATATGTAAGTACAAGTATGTTTTTTGACATCCTCTTTACGAAGAAAATATTTTTTGAGGAAGGTGCAAAATAAAGTTTTATATATTTCTTTTATATTACGATGATCGTATTATGAATTTCAGCGCTATTCATTATGAGACATCCAAACAAGGTAAACCAAAGTTGAATGGTAGGAGACAGCTTAGAATTAGTTTATCACCTCTTTTATTCTACCGTGTGTCATTTATACAGAATTTAATTGGGAAAACTTGTAAAGAGGGGATTTGGTTTCTCATGAGATTTCGTTTGAGAAGCGAAAACAACGTTACACTAGCAGTTTTTAACTAAGAATGATCTTCTGGAACATGGAATGACCATTACTGAAGGCGTTTATTGCCAACAATTTTATCGAGTTTTCAAAACATTGCGTCTAAGCTAGAATAATCATGTTATTTACGTAGTTATCTTAATCCTTGATATTTAAAAACTGTGTATCGACAACCTTTTTTAAATAAAACAAAAGACAGTTCTTTAATAGAAAAACATTGTTTTTCTTTATAGCATTAACAGTGATTTTAGTTTTATTAATTTTTGATAATGTAGGCATGGGACGAAGGTACATCGCCGAGCAACCTATGTATCTCCTTTTCCCAGAGTGTCTTTTACTCCTCACATACGAGCGAACTTGTCTCGGGGCCTGGGCTCCCAGCTTAGTAACGATATTTCTGACTAAAGGAGAATTACTTTTGCTTTGATTTCTGGGTAAACGAAACGTAAGCACTCAAGGTATCACAACTGTATCTTCTATCCTGGATTACTTGTCCTTTCATTAAAGGTGCTGAGGGATAAACGGGTTGGCATAATCCGCCTGATAGTCAGGGATCTGAATCTTAGAGTAACTTCTGAGGAGACTATTATAATGTCATTTTGTGAATATTGTCTGTAACGTACAGTAGTCTTCACTGGGGCCTCTCGATGCCAGGATGAAGTATACAATGATATCTATGCATTTAGAGAATTCAGTCCAGGTTTTAGATGCACAGACTATCTGTTACGCTACCAGTATCAGTATCTGATATTTAACCATGACTACAACAAAATCGAACAAAAGAAACAAACTTAACCCACAAAAACAAAAGTAGACCTAGAATCATCATCTCCTTTCCCAATGTGAAGGGATTTGCTTCTCTCTGAAACTGGTATCGCTCTATCTATCCCCCACTGCAGGAACTCGCAATCCCGGGTTACTCACCTTCTAACAATCTAACATGACTCTCTAATTCGGCGTCTCCATAAAGGACGGATTAATATGTGGCAGGGACCCCCAAAATGAGAATTCTGATTTCTCATTATGTGCTTTAGCTTGGTCTTTTTTTTTCTCAGCTCGCATTTATGTTTGTAATGACATTAATATTCACCTCAAAGAGTGCTTAGTTTACAAAACTGATGAAGAAGAGAGATACAGCCAAGATTTATCCATTGCTTACGAACTAACACAGAACGTTGATAAGCCCACTGGTGTTCCCGATAGAACAGAGCATCACACAACCTGGGGTTCTTCTTCCGGGAGGGGTTCTTCTTCAGGAAGAGACAGAGGAGGAGAAGGGAGTTTTTCCCCCCATCGGAGTAAATGCTGCGGTTGTAGTATCTGTTCCGTTCCGGAGGTCTTCTCTCCTCCCTTGCATTCTCCCCCGCCTCGTTGCGTGGACAGAATTCTTGGGCTTGTTCCGTAACATTTGTTCCGTAGCGGTTGTATGACCGGCTATGACTAGCTTATACAAATTATGACCAGTAAAGACAAACTATGTCAGCTAAGACCAGCTGGGATCAGCGGCCCGTGTGTAGTAGGAATTCAGAATTGTCAGCAATTATTGAGAGTTATGGAAACATGAAAAGTGCAGCTATTCATAAGCAGCCCAAGCCAAGGTCGAAAGCAAAAGATTTGCATCCTGTAAATCCTGGAAAATCTCTAACCAAATTTTCAATAGAGGCAAAACATCAGTGCCTATTATCAAAAATGACACTCAGTTTATCTCTTCCTTGTCAGATATGACAAAGCTCTTCGCTATGGACTATAACTAACATCCTCTTCCCGATTTCTCCATTTCAAGGAGTACAAACAGTAATATATCACAGCTCGAGAATCTCCAGACTTATGGAAAACCCTGTCCCTAGGAAGGTTGTTCTTAAGAACATTAACATTGATTTATCTTCGATCTTGGCAAAATTATTTAACCGCTGCCTAAATGAGAAACCGTCCAAGGTCTGTGAAAGGTGTCAAATGTCTGCCCTGTTTTCAAGAATGTGGGTGAGTACTCATACCTGTCGTAATATCTGCTCATCAGCCTTAGTGTCAACGTAACACTCTTTAAGTCTATCATCAACAAGAAGGTTACTGATCACTTCAGCAGGGAAAAACTCCTGATCGACAAAAAATATGAATTCCTATCTGCTAGGTCCACTGTTGATATCGTAACTGTCATTATGCACAAAAATCACTGAGGCATTTCTCAACAAATACATCATGAGGACGATCACCGATATATCGAAGGCCGTTGACAAGTCTGAATAGGACGTTGTTACACAAGGTCTCTAATTATGGGATCACTTGAAGAGTTTTCTAAATTATCAAGTCCTACATAGCAGGTAAGTTCATGAAATTTGTTGTTACTAGTTAATTCTTTACATAATGAAACTGACTGTACAGTGAAAGAAAGGAAATTAAAGCCATCTTCAGAGCGCGATTTATTTTGATAGCATCTACACTCTTGAGCAAATTAATTGAAACAAAACGAATAATTCCTTTATTATTTACTATTTTCGTATTTTTCAATGAAACATGGCCCAGTGCACATGTTAGTACTTCGTATGTCCATTCCACGAAGTCGTTCCTTGCAAACTGACAACAGATTCTCGATCGGAGTTTCCGGGCCAGTCTATAGTACATTGATTTGCTCACAGTGTATTCGCGCAGCGTTACAATTTTCGTACGCTTTCTTGGAGTAACGTCCATCGCAGACAATGGCCGTAGGACACCTAATTGACAGTCGAGACAATAGTGTTTGGGCGTGATAAAAATCTGATGCAATCACGGGTGACGCAATATTTTTCAAGACCAAAAAGATTTCATCATATACCCCAAAATAGATTCATATTACTGCATAGCACTGTAAATAACCTAATCAGAAGAAAAATAGAAATCGATTACACACTGTCACTGCAGTGGATCTAAAACTGACCGTACTTTGAAAGAAAGGAAATTAAAGCCATCTTCAGGGCGCAATTTATTTTATGATATAAAATATAAGCTGCACACTCTAATATATTTAGGAAATCAGATCCGCAGCACGCAATAATCAGAATATTAAATTCTGTGAAAAACTACTAAGACATTTTAAGATGACAATTTGAAATTGTTAAAAGTACTTGGCATAACTCGAATATAAGAATTTTATTATTCAAGGAATTGATAGTAAGTTAATGTTTCATTAAGTCTTGTGAGCGAACGAAGTGATTTCGACATTAATCACATTAGCATTGCTAATTAATTCTTTGCATAAATTGTTTCTTTATTTATATATATATATATATATATATATATATATATATATATATATATATATATATATATATATATATATAGCTCTACAGAACTTGAGTATTGCTTTAAAAACATTCAGTTTGGTATTACTAGGCATAATGAAAACATAAAAGGGGAAAAACAACCGATTTCGACCCCGCTCTTTCAGGTCTTTTAATCGGGAGTGCGCAAAGTAAAATATAACAAATTTAAAATTGTGGATGATTAATTGATTTGAGGACACAAAAAAGTGTGGGAGTTGGAATACTAGAGATTAATTACAGCAAGACCAAGCAAACAATCACGCTGTTTACACAGAGAAGGATTGCGAGACCTGATATAAATAGACACCAGTACCTTGATGAAAAAATGGATGTGAATCCATTCAGCACTGAATTCAACAGCACACTTTCTGTTTTTAATAAGGTCTTCACAAATTCAGGAACTGTAGGTATTATGGATGAGTTCATTTTGACGTAGAGTATGGTTCCTGATTTTACTTGTTAAGTGCTGTTTAATTCTTGCATCCAGTCGTTGAGTAGTCCTCCTTATGTAGCTGACTCCGCAACCACAGTTATATTTATAACATAATTTACTTGATAAAGAGGGAGAATGTTCTTCCGATTGGATGAGAGGATCGGCAAGAACCTCACCAGAAAAATGACACTTACAAACACTCGAAGAAATTTGCCTGGATAGGTTTTCACAGCTCCAATCCAAGGAAATCGTAAATAAATAAGACATCTTGCCACAGTAACAGGCTTAACTTTTCTGAAATCAGCGATCTTGTCGCGAATAATGGAATTAACAACAGTGGGAGGATACTCATTGTCACATAAATTTCTCGTTTGAAAATCAATCTCACTGTCCAGGATCCCCTTCAAACAGATAATTAATGCCCTATGACTCAGGGTTTTAATGAGGGTTAACTTTCGTTACTTTGGGTAAAAGGAATCCCAACGCGTGGACAACTTCCTTTATACTGTTGTAAGAAACGATGTTGGAGTACAATGCACCAATACATCTAAAAAAGGCAAGTTGAGAATTAGACTCCTTCTGAAAAATAAACCTCAGAGCTGGATGAAGACTGTTGAGAGAGAAGAGAAATTGATTCGCCTCAGTTTCATTATTGAATAAACAAAATGTATCATCAATATACTGACAATACAATGGTGGGCATAGTGAACCAAAAGTAATCTCTCCTGATAAAACCCAACAAATATATTTGACACACACACACATATACACACACACATATATATATATATATATATATATATATATATATATATATATATATTATATAAAGAGTTAATTTGCCATATTACTTCTAATGTTATTTAAAATGGATCTCCGTTTGATATTGCGTCTACCGGCATGCAAACTTGAGAAAACTTATAAAACAAAATGTGCTCTCCAGGTATGATTCAAAATCGCGCCCCACTCTGCTGGAAATATTACCCTGTGATCCGATGTGTTTGACCGCTCGGCTACTAAGAACTTCACAATTAAGCAAACAGAACCTCTTGCTTGATATTTATTTAATATATATGCACTGTCATTTTAATAATAATAATAATAATATATATATATATATATATATATATATATATATATATATATATATATATATATATATACAAGTATAAGATTGGTGTATACGGAATAAATTCCAATAACCAAAAAATCCTATTCTTAAAAGAGTACTCAATACAAAGTAGAGCAAATATAATTTATTCGAAAATTATAACATATATAGGTTATAAAATCACTATAAAAATAGCCATTTTGTTTCAACACATCTGGTGTCTTATCAAGTGATGGTGTTGAATGTAGAATAAACAGTTTTAAAAGGTTCAAATCGACCAAACACCCCTTGATATAGGAAACGCTGTTACGTAAGATGCAATGACGAATCAAAATACAAGTATATGAGAATTCAAAGACATGACAAAAAACCTTAATGCCTTAATGTTAGGGTTAGATTAAAATAGAAATCATTCTAACTAATTAATATTAAATTTTATTATAAAATTGAAAATTAAAAATTACCAATTTTAAATTTAATCTGTATTAAGTTTAAAATATTGTAAAATTATTTAAAGAAGAAACTGAGGAAAAATGCATATATTTTATTATTTATTTTGTTTTAATTGAAAGGCCAAAATCTCAGAATAAACGTTAATCTAATGGAGATGTAAAACATTGTTACAACTTAGATACATTTGAAGTGTTAATATGGGCAGGGGAGGATAAAATCTGACAAAAGACAATACATACACAATCAGATTATAATACACAAACACGTAGACATATTTCGAAATATAAACACGTAAAAACACGAACGAAACAGAAAATAGATGTCCATTACCCCGAAAAAACAAGACAACATATGCATACAATGAAAGGCATATATAAGCGATCATACACACATACATTAATAAAGACACACACATATACACACCTGCAAAGATTCAAGTTTGAAAGTGTTAGTAAATGAATTCAAACAGACTATGAAAATATTGCTTACATGGGCAAAGATATAAAGATAAAAAAGGTGTTCAATAGATACAATTTAAGAGGGGTAGAATAGAAAAACAAATATTCGGCAATGAACAATACAAAGAAAAAAGACAATTAAATATATAGAAATGGACAGAAAAATAAATATATACGCATACACGCACATAAAAATCACCAAATTCAAATGTTCAAGCAAAATGCAACACTTAAAATAAAACCAGCTAATATTTATAAAAAACATAATCCCACAAATATATACAAATATCTCATATATACTTATATACGCATGAGTACACAAACACGAGTACAAATATATATATATATATATATATATATATATATATATATATATATATATATATATATATATGTATACGTATGCGTACACACATGCATCACTACAAATAGATAAATACATAAATAAATACATACATATATATACATACATATATATATATATATATATATATATATATATATATATATATATATATATATATATATATATATATATATATAAGTATTAAATCGAAAATTTGCCATATAGGAGGATCGATATTAGGTCACTGTTTCTTCATGCTCTGCTTAACTTTTGGAATGCATCTTTGGCTATCGGATTTCATTTTTGTCCTGTGTTAAAACACTTTCTAGATATTTAAATTGTTGTACTTTTTGATTTTGGTATCCGATTGGTAATGTGTATTTTGAGCTCATCCTTTTGCTAATAATCATGCATTCTGTCTTCCTTCAGTTGATGTTAAATCTTTTCTTTTCGCTTTCTTTCACTATCTTCTGTAGTTTTGTAGTTTTTTGTGTTTTTTGTTGTTGTCTTTTTCGTGTCTGCTATCAGCACTATATCAACTGCATATCTTATGTTGTTAGTATTGTGGCCGCCAGTAATGAATCCTGATAGGACTTCTGATTCTTTCAGAATCGCCTCACTGTATAGATTGAATAAGTCCGGTGAGAAGACATTCTTGTCTTACACTCCTTTATGTTTTTGTGCTGAAATCATTTTCGATCTGTATGCAGGCGGTTTGCTGCCAGTATAGGTTCTTGATTATTCTATTATCCTTACAATGTCAAGGTTACTGAGCAGCTGCAACATATCTTTGTGGCGTACCTTATCGAACGACTTTGTACAATCCATATAACACAGGTACACGTCCTTCTGTGTTTGTATTGCTCTTTCTGATAACATTCTGAGCAAAAATATTGCGTTCCTTGTTCCAGTGTTTTTGACACATCCGCGCCGTTTTTGTCCTATTTCTGGTCTGATACTGCTGCAGGTCCTTTTCATCAGGATCCGGATGTTAAGTTTTATTATATGACTCATTAGACTGATTGTCCTATGGAGTTCACATTCATTTGCACCTAGCTTCTTAGGCAGTGCTATATAAATAGATCTAGTTAGGTATTCCGGTATATCACCACTGTTGTAGATTTCATTTATTATTTCTGTGATCATGTCTATGCCTGAATCATTTACGGTTGTCAGCATCTCTATTAAAATTCCGTCTGGCCCTGCCGCTTTGTTACTATTCGATTTGTCCGGTGCAGATTCCACTTCGTTTTTTAATATTTCCGGTCCGTCGATATTTCCACGTATTGCCCATTGTTCCCTTTCTTCGTGGAAGAGTTCGTTCCATCGCGGAAGTATTTTGTTTCTCTAATATCAGCGTTCTGTCCTTGGGTTTTATTCATCTTGCTGATGAGCATGTATTTTTTCCTATTAGTTATCTTATACTTTTATGCATATCTGTATACTCATTTCGTTGAGCCATTCTTCCTTAGTCTACCTGCATTTGTTCCTTATTTCTTTGTGTAGTGCCCTATTTTCTGTTCCGTGTCTTATCATTATTTTTGTCTCCTTTTCATCAAGTTGAGAATTTTATCTATCATCCATTCATTTTTTCTTCGTCTATTTTCATTTGGGATGATCTCAATTGCTGATATTACAAAAGCTTCAAATACATTACAGTGCTCATATGAGACATGTGTGGTATCTCTGCAATGCCCTGTAATGTTTTGTCATCTACTATTCTCTGCAACCTTTTATTTTGTATTCTTTCCTCTTCTATATTGTTTTACTCTTCCCGAGTTTTCTCTTTTGTGTTGTTTTCTGTTTTAGTCACTTTTCTCCTTTACAACGTTTTCTCTTCTCGACATTTTTCTCTTCTACAGTGTTGTCTTTTGTCACCTCGATTTTTCTATTGTTTTTGTCGTGTTTTTTTTTTAATTTCAGATCTATTCTCCCCTATTTTTCCCATTTTCAATAAAAGCCGTTACTAGCAACTAGTAACGGTTTTTATTGAAAATGGGAAAAATTTGGCATCGTGGTGTTATCAAGTACCCGTAGAAAAAGGGTTTAGACCCAATGACATTCCTGCTGACATGGTTTCTACATTATGGGATGACGTCTTCTTTGGAACGGTCAGATGTCAGTTTCCCTGGAAATAAACAATGTAGAAAAATATTTGAAATTAATGCATGCATGATTTCCCAGTTCTTCATAGTCAGCCTATGTACTTTTTAGCCCATCTCGTGCATTTCTATTTAAATTTTCTAGTTTTGTTTCTTTTTATAACTGACATTTCAAATCATCTTTATGGTCTACATATCTAGTGCAATTTCTATGCTCCACTCTTCCAAATATTCTATTTTCGACTTTATTCTGTGTGTTTTACGTGCTCCATCTTTAGAAATATCCTGTTTTTTGACATTTTAAATGGTTCCTTTTTATATACTCTTAATATGTTCGAGTTTTGGTCTATTTATATCCGAATTTTTCAAATCTTCATTTTTCTACATACTTAGCGTAATTTCCATTTTTATCTCTTATTTTCACAATGTAATGCGTTTGAACTTGAGGCTTGTTAATTGATCTTCGGGACAAAAATACGAAATTACTGAAATTTTTAAAACCCACTTTTATATTGCTCAGATTGTTTAAAACTTGGACATTTTCGTCAGTTCAAAATGCCGGCTGTTTTCTGTCTAATATTTTGAATTATTTTCTTTAAACAGCATCACTACTATCACTATTGTTATTTCTACTACTAATAATAACAGTAATAATAATATTCATCATTTTCATTTATTATTTTGTTAAATCCCTTGAATAACGCATAAAGCCGGTTAAAATCGTCATCGCACATGGATTTATTTTAAAGTTTTTGCATAGTTATTCTGTAATCTGTGAAAGAACGATGAATCCGTTTCTATTCTCAAAGTAGTGGTTAATCTTTACAATCCATGATGCAAAAAATGATTTTAAAAAATCAAAAGTTCCATACTTCTAAAATAATTATTCGATTTACTGCCACTATTATTTTTATTGCATAATCACATGAGTGCCCACTACCAAACCAACCTTTTTTGTACATATTTGTAATTTGCAGTTTTTAATTGCTACCTAAATTTTAATTAAATCAACATAAATAATTAAATAAACATAAATCAATAAATTACATTATTTTACAATTAATCACGAATCAGAGCTTCAATCTATTCAGTTTTGCCATGCTGACGGAATACTCCCTCAAATGCAAAACTGATGACCAGAAGCAGAATAACTATCATTCAAAAAAGACATCGAGCCAAGAAAGAAAACCTTATACTGCCATCGATAAAGTATCCATCATTAACGTGGAATATCTTACTGTTATATAGAGCAGAAAAAAATACGAATCCATAGATAGCAAGAGAATAAAAGAATGTATGCAAGAAATGAACCAGAGAACCAATTATCGTATGTCATGTTGACCAAATGACCCAAAGTATCTTCACTGTCATTTTCATAGTTATTATAGCACAAAATCTAATCTTAAACGACTGCAAAAATTCCAATTCTTCGTCACTTGAGAAAAAGTCAATAATATCCTGTATATAAATTATATAAAATTATTTGCCTCGAATAAGAACTCTAAATACAAACTTACTTGGGATAGAGAAATATGTATAATTAGTAACGCACAGGGAATTAACAAAAATAAACTGGAAAAGAAAGCAATAAGGAAATTAATAAGATCGCTATAATTAACTCGATGGGGTAGCAATAAAGCAGAAAGAAATAAAAGAAAATAAAAGAAAATAAGAACTAAGGAAGTTAAGACAGATACTTGAAAGT
Source organism: Acanthosepion esculentum (assembly GCA_964036315.1). NCBI lineage: Eukaryota > Metazoa > Mollusca > Cephalopoda > Sepiida > Sepiidae > Acanthosepion > Acanthosepion esculentum. The sequence continues at coordinate 45,724,595 of OZ038507.1, read as the reverse complement.
ATTTACTTAAATAACAGGAACCTGATAAATGGAATGAACTCCTGGTAGTGAGATACACGGGAGCATGCATCAGTTGGAAATCTATCAATAGGAAATCGTTGACTATGCACAAATCTTTGTATCTTAAAAACGACAATGAAAAATCGTATTTTAAAAAATGAGATCATTCAGTTAAGGGCGCTAACGAAAATGGTGAGAATAATGAGTAGAATGTGGGAGTATAAAGGAGGTACGTTGAAAACCATCAGATGCTATCAGTGTGAACACTCAGTGAATACAAATGATAATGACGATGATGACGACGATGGAAATGTTGTAACTTAGTGATAATTCAAATATAAGAATAAAAATTAGGACAATAATAATCCTAATATTAAACAAAACCATTGACATCGCATCGTTCATGTAATGATGAATCCAATAGAGAATAAAATTTTCACATAGAGAATAAAATCTTCACGGATTTAAACTGATAGTCCAAAAAAAGCTCTTAACGATGGACAATAGTTACATCTTTCTCGGGTGAAATGCGTCTCAGTAAAATTCATAAAATGTTATTTATACCATTTGTTTTGTATTACATTTCTTTATTATTTCTTTTCTCTAAGTTTTTTTCCTTCACTTCCTGACTTCTCAGTTTTCCTTTATTTTCTTCTCGATATTTCTAAATTGTGTTCCCAGTTTTTATGGCTCTTTTTCTTTTTCTTCTCTTTTTTACTTGAATATTTTCCTTTCCCTTGGTTTCTCTTACACATTTTGTCCTTGTTTAATGCTCTTCAACCATTTTTTCTGCCTTTCATATAATTCTTAAATCTACACGATGCTCTACATATAATCCTTTCTTAGCCATATTGAAGTTTTTGTACTCCATTTTCTTCTACCAATCTTTTTCTTTCTTATCTTTTTTCTACACTTATATCCAGCGTATGGTTGCAAAGGAAAGAACAAACAATGATTAAAATTTCCACAATAGTTTATTGATCAATTTTCAGAATATATACATAATACTCAATGCCAGTATACGTAGTAGTGAACGGTATGAGTTCACGAAGCATACACAGTTGGTCGCCCGTGAGAGGTGTCGTTGGCGGGATTGATTCGTCTATCGTCAATATCGAAATTGAGGTTGGTGAGGCGTGTGGATTGGCTGGCATCATGACGGTCGTGTTGATGGGACGCCGTAGTTCACTAAGCTGCACTAACCGGTGCTGGCTATTTTGGATATGGGTAGAGTTGGTGCGTTTGGTGGGTCGGTTGACCGAAGTCTTAGTGGTGACGAAGAGAGAGGTCTGGAGTGGATTAATGAAGCCGCGAATTTGACTTTGCCGATACAAAGGGTGCATGCGAAATGTCCCTGCGGGTATGTTGTGGTGTTTGGAAGAGGGTGGGTTTAGAGTGGATGTGTGGGTTGGATCGGTTGACCGAAATCACGATAGTGACGTCAAGAGCCCGCCGGTATCGGCTGCTTTCTGTGTAAGTCGTCTATGAGTGTCTTTCTTTCAAGCAAATCTGATGGCCTCCAGACTCTTCTTTTCTTCTCTGGTGGCAACGTCCGTGACTGGCTTCTTTTATATTGTATTTTAGATTTTTGTGGGGATTTGTTTTGTGGACCGGATGTGATGCTCGGAGCTCATAAGTAGAAGTCGTTTTTTTATTTTGGGTTTTGCTTTCTTAACACTCACATCCGGCCATCACGCACAGTAATCTAACTTGCAACGGAGTGTGGCATTCAGCAACATGTACTAAAAGCGTATATTTAATTTTTTTTTAATAGGAAAAAGTACCTCACCGTTTGTCTTTTTTTTTAATAATTGTAGATTCGGAGGAGCATCAGCTGCTAAGTTTCAACGAAACTTCCATCATATTTGTTATTATCTCTGTGTAAACTGAGATATTTCATCTAAGTGCTTTTTACATTAACATTTTTTAGATACAGTCAGTCATTCTGTATTAGCTAAATTATTTTTATTTCCTTTGATTTCTGGAGTTTACACATTTCTTTCCGGGTCCCGCCCAGGGACCTAAGGTTAGAAATGGCATCATGACACTTTCCAATGACAAAAAAAAATTACATAGATAAAGCTCTTCGTAAAGTGTGGGCTGTACTACTGGGAACAATTTTTTGTATCTCTTTCAGGCATGGACTTCAATTAGTCTACTGGAATCTTTTCCAACCAATCCTAGAGCTCCAACTTACAACAGGGATTGTTGATGTTCCCATGTGGCACATTTTTAAGATTACTATTTCAAGGTCCTTGTATTTTGACAGCTTTTCGAATATCTTCTAAGATACATTGCAGTCTGCAGGGACTGCCATATCAGTAAGGAGGCACTTTTTTGTTTGTGGTCTCTAAAAACAATGTCTGGGCGGCTGGCTTTGATTGTTCTGTCAGTGTGTATTGTGTAGTCCCATAGAATTGTAACAGGTCCTATCTCTGTAACCGGGTCTGGGTGGTGTTCATACTAGTGTCTTTCAGTTTCCTTCCCGTAGAAGTTGCATATTTTCCAGTGCAGATATTGGCCCACTCTGTCATGCCGGGTTTTATATTCAGTGGGTGCCAATATTGTGCAACCTGATATAAGATGATCAATTGTTTTTGGATATTTGTCACAGAATCTGCATTTTGGGCTAACACAATATGTTAATATATGTGCTTGATAATTCCTAGTTAACAAGCATTGGTCCTGTGCAGCAAGGATAAAACCTTCAGTTTCAGCTTTCAACCCTGCACTACGTAGCCACTGATGGGTACGAGTTTTGTCTACGTCAGCGTGTTTGGTACGGGCAGAGTATTGGCCTTCAAGCGCTTTATCTTGCCACTGTTTCTGTATCTGGTCTTTGCTTTCTTTTTTAAGTATTTTGCAGCTTCAACCGGTGTATTGTGCTTTACTTGTATTTCTGCGCCAATTTGAAACTTCATTTTGAGTTTGTTGGCTTCCTTTATTACGGAGTAAAGACGCTTACTACTTTCATTTTTTTTTACACATACCATCATCCAGTCTTCTGTAGTTTCCAAGTATCTTTTGAGGCCAATTGTTGTAGTTTTGTAGGACAGTTCTAGTTGAACTAATCTGCCTCCTTCGGATCTGGGTACATACAGACGATCAACATCAGCTTTGGGATGATGCATGCGGTAGCAAGTGAGAAGCTTTCTCGTTTTGGCGTCCATTCGCTTAATTTCAGCTATGGTTCAGTTAAGGACATTAAAGCTGTATTGTACCATAGGGACAGGCCAAGGTGTTTATGGCTGATATTCTGTTTGTTTGTTTTTTTTTTGTTTGCTTTTTAGTTTAGCTCGGTATTTAGTTCCAGTCGTATACGCCTGTAGTACTCCTTTCTTACCTTCTCCTTCATTTGGGGATGTTGTATGCCATCTCCTTCGCTAATTCCTAGGTACTTATAGGCTTCATCATGTTCCAGTTCCCTAATCTTTGTGACAAAATCTAAATCTATTAAGGGTGTTTCTGTAATTCTACCTTTCTTGAATGTTACTTTTACACATTTATCTAATCCGAAGTCTATGTTGTCACTGAAGTATTTTACAATATTGAGGAAGCCCTTCAACTCATTGTCGTCTTTAGCAAAGAGTTTGAGATCATCCATGTAGAGTAGGTGATTGAATATTTTCTTATTTATTTTGTAACCATAGCTACTGTTGATCAGTTCATGCGTAAGGGGGGTTAAGGACAAACAAAACAGGAGGGGTAACAGAGAGTCTCCTTGAAAGATTCCACGTCGGATATTTAGACGGTTGGATATGGCAGTGCCTCTGGTGTGACTAAGGTATAGTGTGGTGTTCCACATTCCCATGCTGTACTTAAGGAAATTTAATACCACAGGGCGGGGAGACTTTGTACATTTCCAAAGTCTTAGGGATCCAAGAATGTGGAACACTGTCAAAGGCTTTATGGCTGCGCTAAGATGTCTACGTCGTCTCCTGCAATTTTCCAGGATCATTTTATTTATCAGTATTTGATCTTTGCAGCCATATGAACCTCTCCTACATCTCTTCTGTTCCAGGGGAAGAATGCTGTTTGTTTCGAAAAAGGAATAAGTACGGTTCGTCAGGACAGACGTGATCAACTTATACGTTGTGGAGAGACATGTTATCGGCCTATAATTTTTCGGGTCGTCTGTTTCACTTGTTTTTGGCATGAGGTATGTAACACCTTCAGCAATCAATTCCGGGATTTTATTGGGATTTTTTACAAGAGTTGATAATGTTTTTGCAAGGATTTTATAGATAGATGAGAGATGATAAAGTCAGAAATGCGGCAACTTGTCATTTCCTGGGGATTTCCATTTTGGGGATTTCGTTAGAGCTTGCCTAACATCATCTGTGCATATATTTTCCCATTCTTGAAAAGGTGTATACAGCATTCGTTCATTCTTCCCGTCGGATCCATTCTGCATTTGGGTTATATTCCTTTGAGCGGCTCCAAATATTGTCTGTACATTATCAATCGATGGTGGCCTTTCGACTTGTATAGGTGTTTTTCCAACTTCCCTGTAAAATTTCTTATGGTCCGTTTGGAATATTTTTTTTTGGCGATAGAACCTACGTTTTTCGTATCGTCTTGTTCCCTGTGCCTTTAGCTGAAGTTTCTGCTTTATTATTATTATTATTATTATTATTATTATTATTATTATTATTCCCCATTATGGTTTTCATTATAGTTTCTGTAGTGTTTATTTTATTGGCACTCATACTTTCACATTATTATTATTATCAATAAATCTGTTATGTTTATTATTCAGTAAATTGCAATTTTAATATTATTATTCGTTTATTATTAACAATTATTTTTTCCATCAGCAGATGGTTTGGTTTGAATTTTCCTCTATACTCCAGCACTCTCCTCAATATTCTATCAGTTTTTAGTAATATCGTTGTCTGGATTGTCTCGAGTTTCTTCAAACGATTCACGTGGATTTTTCATGGTCGTTTCAATTAGTATAACAACGATTGACATAATTGTCATCTTCATATTCCATAATAAGAAAAAGCAAAAAACTGGGTAAGATTCTTCTTACCCACTTTTTTGCTTTTTCTTTTCTTATTTTTGCGGATGTGCGGATAATGTAATGGATACTGGATCGAAATGAAAAATCGTAGATCCGAGTTCGAATTCCAGATGTGTTTGTTACTTTCACTTACGTGCAAATACCTCTCCCCAACTATAGGTTAAATAGTAGGACTTGCATTTGAAAAAAAACTGTTATTCTTAAAATAGTGTTAATGCAATATTCACATGTTTTTTTCTCTTTATTTACGATAATTAGATCCAAACTTCTGGCCTGGGTTCGAATGATGGGTTTGAATTTCAAAATCGCAAATAATTTTGTTTTTTTTCTCTATGACAGATTCTGATTTGTACTTATGCTATTGGTCCGTATGGTCAAATTGCAGTCATTTGCACCTTTCTCAAAGAAGATCCTTCCCGCCCAATCATGTCTTCTTTTGTACTCTTTCTGGGTTAAGTTACTGCATTCGTTTAATATGTGCTTGTTTTTCGCATCTATATCCCCAATTTGTATCTGGAGGTTTTGCTGGATATCTCGTGATGATAAGTATCCCCAATCCTGTTCATTAGTTTTACTGATTTCAGCTATGCTACTGTCTCCTCAAATATCCAGTTCTTCTGAACTTTCTGCAAATCTCTTCGGGTCTGTCTCAAGAACTGACAGATATAATTGTCTCCCTCGTTGTCTACAATTTGCCAGTTTGCTGTTAGAGTCCAAACACTTTTGTTCAATTATACTCTCTGATTTGACAGATTTTCTTCCGCTGATTCGATCCGCTTTCCTAAAAAAAGCATATTTTTATTTTAACTATTTTCTCTTTTCTCATATACTTTTCCACGATTTAGGACATCACGTGAGTTTGCGGATATCCTTTATCTGCATAATTGAATACTTGTCATTTGCACCGTTCCCAGTAGCTCACTATTTCAACCCAATTATATATATATTTGTATTCTTTTAGTGCTAGTCTGCTACCTTTATTTACATGATTGACATTTGCATATCTGTCAATCGTCAAGCATTTGCTACTCTGTCATTCTAATACACGTGTTCTAATCTGTTATTATTCTATTTCCAGGGCATTTCAACTGCAACTTTTTATCCTTGTCTATTGAATTCTCCATAAGAACAACTTTTCTCCCATCTGTCTACACGACCTTTTTGATTTTAAAGTTTGTAGCGCTTGTCTTAGTTTTGTTATATTTTACAATTATCCTTTCTTTTCTCTAACGGGTGTGTTCGACTTCCCTTTTGATTGTCGAATTAATACAATCGCCAATGTTGATGATTCCGCACCTTGTCGCTTTTCTCGGCGTATTGATTAATTTCCTGATTCTTGGATTTAATACCATCAGTTTCTCTCTTATCCGGTTCAAGAAGGTTCACTACACTGGGTACTGCCTTTGAAATGGTTTCTGATGCATTGCATTAGCGAAACGTGGCTTCCAAAAGCTAAAATAATGTATAAAGAAACAGGAAAGTTTTGTTAGAAACAAAGTAAAGAGTTCTGAACTGCTATGTAATGTCAGTTTTACTATATGGCAGTAAATGCTAAATAATTTCCACATAGACGAAGTGATGATTCTAAAGAAGGATGATGAGAATACCATAGACAGAGCATAAGATCAACGAGCATATTTTTTAAAAAATGGAGATAAAAAGGATACTTTACTTAGAATCAGAAAGAGATAGTTGAAACTTCATAGATGCTTAATGACAAAAGAGGGCTTGAGGAATTTGACACAAGACATTTTGAAGGCAATTGATTGATGATTAATTCATTGATTGATTTGTTTTCTACGGCTTATCAAAATCTTTGCAGGTTTTTTAAAACCAGAGTGTAAGAAAGTTTTTTGAGATAATAAGGGTTTAGTGATAAATGTCTTACTAATTAACCCATAGATAAGGGGGGAGTGATGGATTCATACATTTCCCTATTTGCACGTAAGTGAACATAACGAAGCCAACAGCACTCCGATTAATAATACCGAGCAATTATCCATTACACCACCCGCATATCCAAGCTTACAGCACCTGGTATTGCCAAGCGGTCACCAATCTAGGTATTGACCAACCTCAACGTTGCTTAACCTTTGTTATCGTACGGGAACCAGTGTTTCAATGTGATGTGACCGTAAGCCTATTCAAGGCAAGAGGGACAGAAGGGGAACAATGAGTAACTTACTTAACGAGTTTGTGCAAATGGATGTCATTACATGAATTGGAAGGATAATAAGGGGATAAATAATGCTTAGAGCTAGAGATGATAAGAAGTTGTGAAGAGTCACGATCGCCCACGTCCTGTCCATACATGGTACATAAAAGAAGACGAACAAGATGCAAAAAATCTTGTTTTAAAAATTATTTTATTCTTTTAAATTCATAACAGTCAGTAATATACTTTCCCTAGCTTTCTATGATTTTGCACGAAATTTCAGGTGAATTGCATATTCCACCATAGCTAAAACATTCCGGATGCATTTGTTTCTATATTAGATATGTATATATTATGCTACTTCTGTAGGTATTCATTACAAAGAGAAGTTTCGTGAACTTGCAATTTCTTTAAAGCAAGAATTCACGTTCTATAAAACGAAAAGATTTCTGGTACAAATTTTTAAGCATTTAAAATTTGCATCTGGAATGAAACGATATTTAAATTGGCAAATGTTCATGTTGGATAAGACTATTGGGTTATAATTTGAAATCTATGGTTTAAATTCCACTTATAAGTTTTTGAAAAAAATTTGCAAAGCACGTCAGGTTCTTATTATTTTGTTATTCTTTCATTTTTGCCCTAAATATAATATACCATAGAATCAAGACACCCACTACAAAAGCGGCCAGCAAGATTTAATTTCAGTGAGAATTGAATTATATTTGTTGCATCTAAGGGAGGAGTAACTGTGGAAGAAAATGTCAGACGACGACCTTTTTCAGTGTCAGTTTTAGACCAATGAAAAGAAGAGTGAAGACGAAATGATACAGTACGAAATCGAATGGAAAAATCGAAATAAAGTGAAGCTAAAAATAAATCTGATCCGTCAGTTCATTCGTTGTACACTTCCATGGCTTCCGGTTATAGCACACACAAGGAACACATTGTGTGTTTTGTCATCTGGTTTCTATCAGTATGTAATAATCGTCTGGATTGCTATACTGAGAAATCGTATCGATAAAGTTATTTTCCCCAAAACAAAGATATTCTGGCATTGCTGCATCGAGAATATTTTGAATTTGAGTCAATCATTGCTGTAGGGAAAGTTTTCTTACAATGAAAAATGAAAGATATATTTATATACAAGAGAAAAAAATGTTCAATGAGGAAATTAACTCTTTTTTTAATCCATGGAAAATTTACAATTCTAACATTGCATTTGCTTTATGAAATTGTTTTGTAAAAACAGCAAATCATAAAAATGGGGAAATAAAAAATAAAATTGGGAAGACGTAAAAAATTGAAAATGACAACAAAAAGGTGATAAAAGTCGGAGAGAGCGATAGAAAAAGGAAGGGGAACAAATACAAACGGAGAACGGATAAAAGCAGTTGCATTTTGAAAGATATTCCTAAGATGAGCATTTATTGTTATTTTAAACTGGTGCATTCTAACTGGCTGATTCCAGTATTGATCTCATAAACTGTTTACGAACGACCATACTCACTTGACCATTGCACTCTAGTATTGAAAGAAAGGTGGCATTTGGGAGTCTTAAATATCTGGGTTATTTTTTCCTGATCAAAGACTCTCCCATATGGTAATCCATTCTCCTGACTCAACGGGATGAAAGAATGGGGAGTGTTAGAGAAACGCCATCAAAAACTGGTACAAATGTCGAGCCATCTAACATTCCTATACAGCTACAAATATCTGAAGCTGATTTCTTCCCATCTTAAATATCACAGAATCCGTCAATTGCAGAAGGGTCAGTACCCCGGGTCAGACATATAAATTTATATATTCTATCTCATCCTCTAACAAGGAGAACAGAATGGATTAAATAAAAGATTTGCATCAAATTTCCTAGAACATTATCGGATACAACAGATACTTGAATATTGCCGGAGAGTATAAGGACCGAAAAACGGTAGCTATAACAACTAAAATCAGTACAGAAATTCGAATGAATTGGTGTATAACAGAGAAAAAAATTAATGGCGAAAGTTGCACAAAAATATTCTGTAAAGAAAGGAAAACAAAAACAAATACTTTATTGTTTTTATGAATTTTGCCAAGTATGAAATTGTTCTGTTATTTTCTGAAAATATAAAGTAACTACGTTAATTTGAATAATTTCTTCATCAATTACTGAGATTCTTATACAAAGATGGATTAATAAGTTTGTAGCTTGATACGTAGTTATTAGCTGAATGTTGATTTGACATATTTGCTGTATTATATGAGTGATATTTACCAATAAATAAAGTGCATTTACAAAGGAGATGAACTGAAAAATAAAATAAATTGCATTATTTATCATTACATTTATTGAAATATCTACTTTTTAGTCAGCGTGTTTTATATAATTGACTTTTCTTCTATTACAAAATAAGAATGCATTTTAGAATTGTCCAGGAATAACAAATTCTAGAAATATTGCAATTAGCCTAAAAGAATCAAGAATAATGAACAAAACTTCTTTTCTTTATTAATTGGAAAAGTAATTAAACATTCCCTCTCCTCTTTCCTGGTAATAATAAATCTGAATTAACGTAATTGTTTGCCAATTACGTTAATTCAGATTTGTTATTACTTTTCAACTGGAAAGATTGTGAAGGGCGAATGTAAATCTAACTTGAATTTAAATTCACTTTGACTGTAGCATTTTAAAAGTCGTTCTTTGCGCATTCAATTCGTACTTCCTAGCTTTGCTTTGAGGAGAGTTGTTAAAAGTTTAATAAAACTCTTATGAAAAGTATTGTATATCTACTTATGAGGCTTGCTGAAAAGGTTACCAAAGTCTGACGAAATTGTCAAACATCAGAAGTTTTTAAAGGGTTTCTTGGTCTGGCGGAGAAAATTGCAACACCCCTCGGATAGATAGATAGATAGATAGATAGATAGATAGATAGATAGATAGATAGATAGATAGATAGATAGATATGCGTGTATCTGGAGAAAACAAGAGTTGGAAGGTAGAGGGAAAGAAGAGAACACCAAAGAAGATTTTTAAAATGTATAACAAGTTATGATATCAAACTCGTTTCCGTGTTATAATACTAAAATGAATTTTACATAATTTTGAAGATATTTTAAGGCTAAAATCAATAGATTAATTGGGAAAAATTGAATTTTCAATAAATAGAAAATCCATAAATTTTCCGTGTGTGGGCGTTTATCGATGGGCGTGCATCAAACTACTTATCAATCAACGCATTCTTGTCTCGCCTCAGATTCTCTTCGATACGAAATATGTTAACATGAACATCGTCAAATGACGCGTTTGATTTTTACTCATTTACTTACGCCCTGTTTATTTTCCCATTGCCATCACTAGATAAAACATTTAGGAATTATTAACTTACCAACTAGACGAGAAAGGATGCAATTTAATATCTGTCGACCTTTTCTATGTTAATGGTTTCTCACAAGAATATTTGAGAGAATAGTTGGAACTGATGTCGATTGATAGCACTGACGTAAGATTACATATAATGTAAAAAAAATGAATAAAATGAGTAGTTATAGATCTATGCGAGATTGAGGCAGATAGATCGATATTAACAAACGAGGGTAGATAGAGATAGCTGCTAATGTCTATCTTTTCAATATTTAATGAATAATCAAAGAAAATATTACTTTATTTTGACATATCAGAAAATCACTTACCTAAAAATCAGAATGGGTCAACGCAATGTCTCAATAACTGATGGTAATACACAAATAAAGATAAAGAAAAGAATCTGTATTCATTTTATAACAGGATACTTTTCTAACAATGTGTCTCCATAAGTCAAAAATTTACTAACTTTTGTACCGACGAAATAAATATGCTTATCCTAAATAAATTTGAAGTGAGTACAATATCTTGCATTGTTTTGCATGGCTTGAAAAAATGTTGAATTGCAGGTAAATAAGTAAAAGACAAGCATTTGAGCAAAATCGAATAGGTAAGTGGTGCGAGACTTTGTTCTCATATTGGGAACATGAGAAATTATCATCCTTAACGTTGTCGCAATTGTCATAATTGAAATAAAATGTTACTGTTTAGAAACTTTTGTGCGAAGCTCGTGGAATAGCTAATTAAAAATACTTTGAACTTTGAATCTCAAAATATCTTTCAAAATTTTATCAATTCGTTTCGAAAAGCCTTTTCACAGATGCACATGCATATATACAGGCGCGTGTGTATACATATGTATGTGTTTGCGTCAAACTCCGTTTCAAATTGAAATAGATTTCACGTAGAAAAACGTAGCAAGTTCGAAACAAGTTTTGTTATAATTAAAATGTTCATTATCTGGTGGCTACGCTACTCTTAGCTTTGTCTTCAGCCTCCGATATTCTTTGCTCTTTCCGCTTTCTCTTAACTCTTCTCTTACCATTCATTTATTTCTCCTCTAGCAAATCCAATATTTAAAATCTCTGACATTTTGGTCTTCAGCTCATGAAGGCTAAAATAAATCTGTATTAATGCACTTATACCTACCTACTTACCTACCTACCCGCAGTATACTTAACGCTTTCTACACGCCCGTCCTCGAAACAATGATTAGTAACTTTACTAACACAGAACGATTTATAATCTTGCTATGGTGAAAGATTTCTATACATGTCATTAATCAATGACAATAAAAAAAGATAACAGACTATATTTTTAACAAGAATTAATTTACTGCCACAACCAGAATAACTTTTCGTTGCCTTTTCCACTGCCCATTATTGCGAGATCTATAGTGTGGAAAAAAGAAAAATTACGAGAGTGAAAATATGGGAGATCTAGCACAATTAATATTAATTATTGTAAATTCCTTGAAAATTAAAGATCATTTTTAAATTTACTATAATGCATATGAGTAATGCAGTTTCTTTTTCGTATATTTTATGCGAACTATATATCGTTTTCTTTTCTTCCTAAATTGTCTAAGGTCAATGAATTTTTACAATAATTAGGAAACAAAATGTTTCTGTGTTTTATAAAATAAAAACATAATATGCCTTAAATGCTGCCTATTTCCTTCCATGTGCCAATTTGGGAAAATATTTTTAATGTTTGCTAGTTTAATATCTGTGACAATACAATCAAAAGTTATCCTTACTTAAAAGCTAAACATTCCTAAAGCCATCTAACAACCAAAAAACAACAAATATTTACAAATTCAACAGAATTTGTAAATACAAGATCGATTGCCGAACAAAAGGCATCCTTTCGTTCTCCTCATTGTCTATTTCACTTAACTAAGCTGAAAATTGTAGCCTCAGTCTTGACGCATTCAACCTGAGTCTACTGTGGAACTTCAATTTTAGAATCAGTACTATGAGTAGTCAAATAAAAAAAAAGTTGGCGTATAGATTAAAATAGCTTATAAAAGAAAACGTTTGGCTGGTATTCAGCTTAAGAACATTTCGATCTAAGTTTGGTTTCATAGGTGAAAAGGTAATTGTTCCCTATTGAAATTAAAGATGTGTATTACTTATGCTAGGTGTTTAAGAGAAATAATTCAGTTAGCTTCTGAAGAGATGATTGTAAAGTCAGGAATAAAGCATCGCTAAAATATGAGGGAAGTAAAGAAGGAAAAGTTTGGAAAAGTTTTAAACCCGACAAATGTGTCGTGGGTGTAGATTATATGAAGTCTGATTACAGAAACATTTCGTTTTTTCTTTCCAACTAGTCACTTTGGTGTTTGAGTGGATTCTTAAGAAAAGTAATTTTCCTCTTATTCTAGATGTGCGAATTAAAGAAAAGACATTTAAATTTCGTTTTTAATATGCTTTCATGAGATCAGGCAAATCCATACTTTTTTCACTCGTTGTTTAACCTCCACGTCTCACACACGGTCTTTGGAAGGTAAGATGCGATCTGATAGACAATTCCATTTAATAGACACCGATTCACCAAAAGACGATTCTTTTGGTCAAATGAAAAGTTGCTGTTCACGTAGATTCGTGAATGTTGGTTGAATTTAATTTTCATTTTTTAAAATCTTTCTCTACTCTTTTTGTGTTTATTCCGTACTTGAATTTATTTATTTTTGAATGTGTAATTATATATTTTGGCTTATAATCATCTTTTGCTAGCCTAAACAGTCTGACCAAAATTCGAACTTGTTTGTACACATGTCTCATCATATTTTTGTACCTTATCTTTAAAAAAATACGATAAGAAGAGCAATTAATTTTCCGATGATTTTATTTTACATAAGAACTTATACTAAATTAAAAAGCTTAACAGAACATCACCTGTTGGTCATACCCAATTGCATTTCTACCGAAATTCATGTACTTGAGCCAACCCTACTTGTAGAACTCGATGCTTCCATTCTTTTTTATTGTTGCTATTATATATTAGAGCATGGAAGGGTGTCAGTAATTCACCCCAGCTATGGCTGAATAACAAGCCGGATCACGTCCTATATTCTTAGGTGGCGGCCAATCTAGGAGAGGGAAGAGATTTGCAGAGAGGAGGTTTGGCTTCGTCAAGCTGTCTTGTCCAGGAAATTCCACTGCTGCTGCGTCTGCAGTGCATGTGATGACACTGCGATCTTAATGGGTTACGAGTCTCGTGATATATACAGGGTGCGATGGACAAATTGTCGTTTAAATTACGCAAAGATGGTGATAACACTGACATCGCATTTTAACAGATATATAATTACCAAAATTACACAAAAATATCTTGAAATACTAAAGAGTAAATTTATTCAATAAAGTCGCCAGGCGATTTCGAAATCTCCTGCAACTCTTCTGAACGATCTCCATGTTTAAGTTGGTGAATACTGTCATGATCCTTGCCTTCAGTTACTTTGATGTTACAAGGAGTTTTGTTGGTCTCTCACTCAACTGCGCCCCACACATAATAATCAAAGAGAGGTAGCCAAATGTAGTTTGAGTGTGAGTTTTCTGAGTTGCCGTACCTTCGTAATCACCATTAGACTCATCCAACTTTTTCTGAATCTTCTGCATTGTCTTCAGATGGGCACGCAGACACTCTGAAATGTTCGTATTGGATCTCCCGGCGCGAATGCCAAGCAGTACAGCATGTCGTTTACAAATTTATGGCGGAGTGAATTGTGTCATAGTGCTCTTTTACTCACAGACTGTACTCAGCTGACCCTACTATACTTTGCAGTCAACAAAATAACAAAAAGAAACAACGGACAAGCGCGAAATTAAAAATATAAAATGGCGACAATTTATCTATCGCACCCTGTACATTTAGAAACCTCTTTTTCATTTTCTTTCTTCTCCCCTTTCTTCTTTGTTTTTCTTTTCTCCGCATTTTTCGTCTTGTTTTTTTTGGGGGGGTTTCTTGCATGGAGCTCTATTTTTGATATTCCATCATATTTTCTTTGTAATTGCTTTGTCCTATTCCATCATTTCCCCCAATTTTCAGCAGTTTCCGTATTATTCCATTTCTTACTTTTTTCTTCCATTTCTTATTTAACCTCATGAAAACGAGATCAACCCATTTTCGCCCTTTTTTATTCCACTGTTTTCTTTTTCTCCTTTTTTCTTTCTTGCATTTCTATTTTGTTCTCTTTCTTTTGTCAACTTCACCACTACTTCTTTACCCAATAATTTTATTTATTGTAATAAATATATTAAAATATTGTTGGGAGAGTCGTGGATGTCGGCATGGAATTGGCCCACTTTAAGCTGTTAATGGTGACTTTTTGACAAGCGTGACCCCATTTATTCGTAGACGTCTTTCCCTTTGATTCAGGATTCCATGTTCTATGTTTGTGTATTCAATGAATTCATTCTCTATCCTTATTCAAGCGGTTTGTTTACAGTATATCGGTTACAGATTACTTGACTAGTTTTCCCATATAGATATAGCTATTTTAATATTTCAAGTCGGTTTTCATGCTGTACCCTATCAAAAGCCTTTGTGTAAATCTATGAAACATACGTATAGGATTTTCTGTGTTTATATTGCTCACTCTGATAGCATATGCAGAATATATGCATCATATAATTTCATTTATACACTCCTCCATTTCAATTTCAGTTTTTTTCTACTCTCTTATTTCTTTTATATTTTTATGCATGCGTATATTCCGTAGCTTTTTTATATCTTCAAGCAAGTAAAAATGAATGTTTCGACGAGAATTCTCGTTGAGTCATTCATTTGTACTTGCTTGCATTTATTTCTAATGTCTAAAATAATCGACAAAAATGCCACATTAATGGTAGACTACGCAAATTGACATAGAGCAAGTGAGCAATCTCTCTTATGTTCTTATGTAGTAAAACTAAAACGGACGCTTTCTATTGTCAACCATGATATGAACCAATCAAGCTGTTTTTGTGCTACTTAGTCTATTATATTTTTTTATTTATTTTCCATTTTGCTCTTTTCTTCTCCTTTCCTGTTTACGAGATTATTTAGTGTTCCTTAGTTTTTATAAATATTTTTTCTTTTAAATCTATCTTTTCCTTTCCCATATGCATTTTTTGTTTTATTTCTTTCTTTCCCATCATTTGATGTGTCTCCTTTATCTTTTTATGACTTTCTCATCTTCATTTTCTTTGTGTTTTTTCTCCTTTTTTTTATTGTACATTTTATAACTGTTGCTCATATTATTTCCTTTCTTTCCCCTCCTTAGTTTGTCACCGATTGCATTCATTTCTGTTCATTTTCTGTTTTTCTCTACTTTTCCTTTTTTCTTCCCATGTCCCTTTCTCTTTTAATTACGACTGCGCATGCTCAGACAGCAATCTATTGATTTAACACGAAAAATTAAACAACAGACTTTTTCGCTTTTTATTTTTTTTCTTAAATGAAATGAACAAAAATAAATAAAACAAATTCTAGAGGATTGACCAAAATCCCCAAATTATACGATGGTCAAACAATATAATGTCAATTTTAATTAAAAAGGTTAGACGTTTTTTCCCAAACATTCAAAATCAGTTAAAATGGATGGTGAGGTTAACTGACTGTTACATCAAAGAACTAATAAAGATCTCATTATAAATTGTATAAATATAAAAGCGTATTTAATTCAATGTACTAACAAATTTTAAATTGATAGGAAAATTAAAATATTCATTGAAATGAATTTAAAATCAGTTTTACTTTTTTCTTGCAACACAAGAGACTATATTATATTGAAAAACGTTATTTAAGTTTAGCATTCGTTTCAAAATTAGTATTTTCAAAACTGCTGACAGAATGTATATAATCCTAAAAATTACCCCTCACCAAATATGTTCCAGTGTAAAACTAATGTTTTGCAATTCTAAATAAAAACGCTATTTTCATGAATAGGAAATAAAATAGTATTTTGAATTTCTTTTTTCTTATTACTTGGTAGATTTCATTGCAATAGAAGAACTTTCAATTAAAATTTTACAACCATTTGCCAGCCATTTTACAGACATTTTCTGACAGTAGGACTAATGAATATTTCGGTTGACCGAAATATTCATTAGTCTTACTGTTAGAAAAAAAATGAAATTTGTTCGGTCATAAGTAATTATGATTTCGCGATGGGACTGTAGAATGAACCAAATAAATTTTCAGAATTTATTATAAACTAGCAGAGCTACCCGACGTTGTCCGAGATTTAAAAAGTTAAAAATAAATCTGTAACAACAATATAATTTCAAATTCATTTATTCAAACACAAAAATATCTTTAAACACATTTTACATTACAATACTTCTTGATAGACAATATTCTTTGTTTTTCTTCGTGAAACATAAACAAACAAATTGATTTTACTTCCCACACGTGAACAACTAACATACCCATGAGAGAAACTGGATTCTTCTAGCTGAAGTCCAGTAAACTGATATTCTGGCCTTACGCTCTGTTAATATACATTGCAAACCTTACTGGTATTGGAAAATGGAATCTCAATTACATGTGGTATTAACTTCTTAAGTACCAGTCTGGTGCCATTACAAGGTTTTGGTGGGTTCAGATTCCGTAAAAGCATTATAGGCACTCCCATCTTGAGTTCTATTCTATGTGAAGATACTCCGGGAGATTCTAGAGTATTCAGAATTTCAGTTGCATAATTGACCACCTGTTCCAGATCTGGAATGATATCCAATGACCTGTAGATATGAGATATTTTCGGGAGGGACTACAACAGTTGGTCATTGATTCTGTCAACTGCTTTGTCCTTTGAAGCGAGTATTGCCCTGTCACATAACCAATTGTAGTTTTTGTAATTACGTTGGAGGTTTGGGAAAACTTTGGCCTTAAACTCATCAGTACTACTGACAACATTGCAGACCGGACTAAGTTACCATTTCCATTGCCAAATCTCAAAATGTTGCAAGAGAACTGAGCTGACAGTTAATCTCCAAATAATTGAACTCTCATGTTGGTGCTCAGTGTGAACATTTGAATATGTCGCCACAATGGAGAAGATTTGGGACATGCTGACTTCATCAGTTCTGGTCCCTTTTGGTATGACTGTCAATGTTTACCTAAAGTATCCAGATAGCAGGAGTGTTATATCTCCCATAGGCAACTGACAATCCCTAATGTCTCTCATGGTTCGGTCCAATGCTTCCAGAGATGCCCTGTGTCCCATGGTACATTCATCCCATACAATGAACATGCACGTTTTTAGCACTTGGGCCAATAAAGGGGTTTTGCTGATACAGCAAATTGGATTATCGGATGAAGTCAAGTCCAATAGAAGCTTAAGGGTTGAATGTGGAGTTCGGTCACCAAGCTGCAAAGTTGCAGCAATACCAGACTAGGTCACTGACAAGGCTATGTCTTTGTCTTGTCTAACCAAATGACTTCCGTGTCCCTTCAGGAGCATCTAGGAAGGACATTCCACCTTTGGAGAAGCGGACACTGTCAACAACAATGTCATAAGTTCTCCTTTGGTCCAGAAGCAACCATCGGTCATTTTCATCAACATATGCACAGAGAGAATTGATGTCATAGGATGTTTCTATCAACACCCCTGTGGGTAAGGCATCGGTCCAATCCGATGAGGTTTGGGCAACCCATACGTCGGTAACACATTCCATCCAATAGGAACCATGTAGTTTTCTATAATGATTAATGCCATGTTCTAAATTTCGTCACTGAAATCTATTTCGATGCCTGAAAATTGGAGTTGGGCTTGATGCCTAATGTCTTCAGTTAAGCTATCCCTATACTTATACCACAGGACTGCAAAAGCGACATAAGATTCCCAGGGGATTGTGACATAATAGTCTCAGCCGTTGTTGCATCCCACTGGGTATCATCTTCAAACAAGCCTCGACTCAAACAGGGTTCTCGGTAGGTTGTACAAACCAGTCCGGTTGAGCTGGCATGGATAGGCGAAGAACATTTCAGCGGGATTCGTGTAACGATCATGGATGTTTCTTTTTCTGTTTCTGTGGTCGTGGGAACGAAAATGGATGTTTTCGTTTTTTGTCTCTGTGGTCGCGACGTGTGCTTGAGCGCGGGGTGGGTGCAGATATAGGCAATTGTGGCCGGTGAAGCAAGCGCAACCCCTCATGTAATTTATGCAGATAGTTGCGTGGCTACGATTTTGACTGGTGTGTCTGTGCGTTATTTTGACCGGTGTGTGTGTGTGTATCTAGTTCTGATTCTAGTTGTATGGTATTGAGTCACGCAGGTTTGAGTTAGAGATTTGCTTGCTTGTCTGAAGTTATTGTTGCCTTATGTCGACGCATTGGATCGACGTTTAGTTTGACCGCGCGCTACGTTTTATGTATGTACATTACAGTGTGGTCGAATGTAGTTGTGTTGTCGGTTCTAATGCACCGGTTGTACTAACATTGTACGTCACTTGCTATACCATTCACCTAGTAGTGGTTGTTCATTTTCTTGACGAGAGTGGGTGTCCAAATTTTGATTTTTTTCGCTCAATAGCAACATCAGAGAGAATGTCAGCAGTTATTTCTGCATCCTGCTGACTACCTTGAACTTCGCTTCTCGAATTTTGTTTTTGAAGTCTGCCAATTTCTCACCTTTTGCTCGGCTGAGATGTCGGATGTTTGTCATTTGGTCGTCGGGGGTAGCGCTGTAAGGTAGGTCTTTGGCTATGCGGAGGTGAAGATGTCTTTTTTCGAGTCCTCCATCGGTTGGAATATGTATTAAGGCAGTTCTTACGACTTCGTCTTCCATTCGTGTGTAGTTGGAGAGTTCTGGTTGGATTTGTATCGTACGTGCTTTTTTCAGATTCGTAATAAAGCGGTTGATGTCACTGATTGGTTACAATTTTCTTATATCTCGCATTACATTATGTAGTGATTGCTTCTGCATAAGTAGTCCGTAGTCTATGGTGTCGTGAGATGTCTGTAGTACTATTAGTGGCAGATTTTGAGGGCAGTCAACATTTCTTCTCGGACTGATTGGATTTCGCCAATGACCGATTTTCCGATGCTTGTCTGTATGATTAGAGCTGGTTTTGAGATACAAGATTGCTATTCGCCGTTGCTTGAGGTTGGAAATTTATGTGCTGGTGATGCCAGTGTAATCCATTTTATTAGTTCTCCTGCTGCACGCCGTTACCATTTGTTATGTTCCGGTTCAAGTTGGATGAGAGATCAAACAAAATAACAACGGAAATAAGAATTATTAAAATAAAATTCTTTATATTGCCGATATTGAGGATCAAGGCGGAATGTCTTTGTGGACAAGGTAAGTGACCTCGAGGAATGGGAGAGTCAGTAGGACCTGTAATATAATTGTGTGTCAAGTCTGGTCATCGGTATTGCCGTTGACAGTAGTTTGCCCGCTCGTCTGCGACTACCCACAACGTCGTGAGCGGTGTTCTTAAAAGTAGACAGGGAGGATCATGACTCAGCATTTTTGTCATGCATTTTGCTTTAGCGGCAACCTTCACGATTGTCTATCGCATTTTATATTTTGGCTGAGGGGGATTTGTTTTATAAGCCGGATGTGATGCACGGAATTTCTACACAGAGAGCCCCTATTTTATTTTTATTTTTACTTTCTTAGCGCTCACATTCGGACAGGTATCAGATGTAGAGTGAATCAGAAAGAGACCTAGATTGAGCAGAGTTTAACTGAACTTTCAAACGAATACTACTATTCAGGAGAGAAGAGCATATCGAGTCACCGATAACAAAGACAAGCAAATCCGTCAGGTATTTTTATGATAACAGTTTCACAAATCACAAAGTGTAGTTGAAAATAAAAACCTGAATATATAACAGTACTCTCCTAAACACCATGTAAATGCTGAAGATGAAGTGAATGACCGATCTCTTGGAACAATTCCGAAACCCTTCTTTGGAGGAATTATTTGAAGAACATTATTAAAATCTGCAAGATTACCAAAGACATTGCTGAGTTTTTAGTCTTCATGTTCCTTGATCCACAGAAAAATCAGCAGAAATGACTATTAATTAATGATCAATACACAGAACAATTAATGAGAAATGACAATGTTATAATAAACGTTTGGTTGCAAAAGGAAAGGAATAACGAGGATTAGGTTTTTGAACAATGTTTATTTGTTTAATATATAGAGTGTCTTACAGAGCTTTCGGAAAATTGGGGAAATGTCAATTTTTGTTGCTGATTGTCAGGATGGCGATCAGGTGTAAGGGTAAAGTCGGGAGTTGGCCTATATCTTTTGTTGGTTTAACTGAGGTCACGGGATATGGCCGTTCGTACGTGTTGGTCGATCGAAGTCACGTTGAAGGATTGATTCATTGGTTGACGGTGTTGGCTGCGAGGACGGTTTATATAGCTCGGTGGTGTCGACGTTGAAATGTTATCAATCGAGGCGTCTGGCGCCTTGGGCCTGGCGGTGTCGAGGCTGGATAGTCGGCTAATGCAGTGAGTTGGATTTGCCAAAGTGCCGACCTCGACGACGGGAAAGGCTTGTAGCTTGGCGGTGTCGACGTTGAGATGTTATCATGTCGAAGCTTGTTAGTCGGACGCTGTAGTGAGTCGGGTTTGCCGAGACGATGGCAACGACGGCGACGACGAAGGCTTGTAGCTGGATGGTGACGACATTGAGGTGATATTCTGGATTCCGTGTGTCGTGAGTCGGCTGATTTGTCAAACCCGGTAGTAGTATTGGTCGTTGAGAGGAGTGATCATGTCGGTGGCAGCGCCCTGCGTGTTGGCAGGTGGCCCGCCGGCCCGCAACTGCTCGTGATTGTTATGCCCATTCTCCTTTTAAGCAGATCTAGCAGTCCCTAAGAACGTTCGCGATTGGCCAAGGTCGCTTTCATTGCGGGGGTGGGTGTCTTGCTTCGTGGACCTAATGTGATGCTCGGCGCCTATATGCAGAAAACGATTGTTTTTATTTTGTTCTCTACCTTCAGGGCGTTCACATCTGGTCGGCATGCAAAATGATTCAGATAGAGATTTAATTGCAACTGTATATAGCAACAACGATGACGATGAAATAATTATTTTATCTACTTAAAAACCAGACTATAAGAATAATTCTACTTGCTACTTTTCAGGGTGACCGTCGTAGTTCTTGATTGTTTGCCAAAGTTCTTGATTGTTCACACGATCAATTTACTTTCAAACTCTTGGTCTCTTTCCAATATGACATTGAGAAATCAATATTAAAGTAAAAAGAAAGAAATCATATTAGATTAGCCTTCTGTTCAACTTTCACTTCTTTTTTTTTGTACTTGCTTATGTATATTTGTGATGCGATCAAAAGAATATGCTTCATGCAAAAATATGCTTCAGTAGAATTTCTAACAGAAATCTTTATACCAATCTATTTTTGTCTAACATTCTTTTTGTATATATAACTTTCTTTGCCTGGGCACCTCGAGGCGGTGTAATGGTTAGCAAGCTTATCTCGCTAGAACAATTACGACTGAGTAGTGACCCCAATCCTCACTGGGTGCAACATACTTACGGCCATGTGCCACATCTAAGCTACACTTGGTAAATCATTATATATTTCTTTGCCTTTGGATATTTTTATTTAAAAAATCTTGCAATTTAATGTATTTATCGATGTATTTCTTTATCTTGCAATTCGTAGCAATTTGTTTTATTTGTTCTTTTTCATGCATCAATGCAAATAATACTTATGGTTTATTTATTAATCATTGCATCTTCATATTTATAGTTCTGTTTTTGATTAATTGCAAAAATATCTGCACCTAGTTACCATTCAAATTCCCACTTACTTTTTATGCATACTAATTCTCACCGACTTTCACTATACGTGGGCAATCTAACCTAACGCATAGTAAAACTTGAAAGCAAATAGCCAGCGTTATATATATATATATATATATATATATATATATATATATATATATATATATATATATATATCACTAACCCAACAGCGTAATTATGAAAAAGTTTTAATTTTACACAATAACCTAACGTTTCTCCGAACATTATATCGTGAACATTATTATTAATAAAAACACTGAGAGAACTTCCATTACAACTTACTTTTCTCTGTGTGTAGGACGGATATTCAGCTAGTATCTAAAATACATTTATTAATATCGATCTATTTTATCGTCAGTCGCATGTTTCTCTCAGTTTATTATAGTGCAATATTTTTCACCATAGTTTTTCACTTGCGAAATTCAAATCCACAAAATATGGTTGACAAAGATAGGTTCGTTGAGTAGTGTTGTTGTTTTTTTTTTTTGTGTCATGTCACTTTACCGATAATCGTTATACTATTTGTGCATCCAACTAGTGGTTATCATCGATAAAAATAAATTTTATTACAGCGGACAATTTTCATTAACGTAATTTCAAATTTCGTAAGTCATCTTGCTGACCTGCCGATAATGCTTTAGCAGTGCTGATAGTAGTAGCAATTCCTCGTACATGCCCAGATACATTAGCAAAGTATTCCTCTATGTCATTATTATTGATTTCTTTAATTTCTGTTATATACACATTTCTTTTCGGGTCCCTACCAGAAACCTAAGGTCAGAAATGTCTTCTTGACATTTTCTACTTAAATAGATAAAGTTGTTTGTAATGTGTGAGCTGTACTTGTGAGTACAATTTTTTGTATGGCTACCAGGAATCCCTGCAATGAGTTTATCGGAACCTTTTTCAATCAATCCGAAGGTTCCAATTACAACTGGAAATTATCGATCTCCTCATGTGCCACATTCTTGTGATTTCCACTTCAAACTCCTTGTATTTTGATAGTTTTTTGAAGATCTTCAAAGATACATTACAATCTGCAGAAACTGCGGATTGTAATGTATCATCCTGTTTTTATGGTACTTGTCTGGGTGATCATCTTTGACGATTCTCTCAGTGTGTATTGTCAAGTGCCATAAAATTGTTACAGTTCCTATCTCTTTAACCGGGTCTGGGTGATGTTCATACCAGTTTCTTGCAGTTTCCTTCCTGTAAAAGTTGCATATTTTCCAGTGTAGATATTGGCTCACTCTATCATGCCGAGTTTTATATTCACAAGATGTTCACTTGTTTGTGGATATTTATCACAGAATTTACATTTCGGGTGAACACAATTTTTCAGTATGTGTGCTTGGTAATTTCTGGTTAGCAAGCATTGGTTCTGTGCAGCAAGAATAAAACCTTCGGTTTCAGCTTTTAACCCTGCACTAACGTAGCCACTGATGAGCACGGGGTTTGTCTACATCAGATCATCTTGTCATGAACTGTAATTGGTACATTGCATTTGTTTTTGAATTGATTGGCTTCATTTATTGCTGAATAAAGTTTTTTATTTCTTTCACATTCTTTGACACAGATCTTCATCCAGTCTTCTGTAGTTTCCAGGTATATTTAAAGACCAATTGTCGTTTTGTAAGATAGTTCTAGTTGAACTAACCCTCTGTCTCCTTTGGATCCGGACACATATAAACGATCAACATCGATCTTGATTTTTGTTTGGGTGTTCACTATTTGCTGGGATCCTGACGATCCACGACGGAAAATTTTGTAAAATAAAGACTGTCGAAAAATAACACATCACTTGATACAATGATCATTAGTACATTTTTATGGACTGATTCTTATAATTAAAAAATAAGAAGAAAACAAGATGAAAACTTGTCAAAAGTGAATTTTGTCTCATAACTGTGATACATGATGCTAGAATTATTTTTACTTCCTCACTCGATTAAATGTCCCTTCTTTCCATTAGCAACTTATAATTTTCTATTTCCGCATTATAGAGAAGTTAAAAATTGGGGAGGAACAAATAAGGCACCTCATATCATATGAGAAATATGAAATTTTTCCACTTGTAGTTTAATCAAGGATGCATCGATTTAGTGAAGTTCTGATTAATATCATTAGAATAATTACTTTGCGGTAGTTACATTATTCAGGCATTGAGGGATTAGCTTTTATACTTTAAATCTTTAGGTCGGGCTTCTCAAAGAAAAAAGGAGAGAATTTTCACTCTAGCGGAGCTTGAAAATGATTAACAGTAAGTAAATTTTCTTGTATCATTTAATTTGAATTACAGTTCAGAGGATTTAAAGAATAATAATTTGGTAGATAGTGAGATTGATATATATGAATGAAAAGACTAAATATACAAGTCAAATGAGATCTAGCTCTCTTCTTAAGTGCTATTTTAAATAATGATACATAATAAACATTCTTCATTTGCCAAAAGACGTTCCGTGTATCGTAGCCAAATTGTTTGCACTCTTCTCAACTTGTTTGTCCAATCAATAAGAAGCCTAATAAAGACTGACGTCAGCATTTTCTTTCTTTCTATTTTCTTTTCAGAATCAAAGTTTCGATTTTGTAACATATTGGATTTCTTGTTCAGTAACTTGCAATGATTTATCGTCCTTTTTTATTCTTTATTTTTTTCTTTTCAGTTTTCGTTTTTTCTTCTCTAAATCATTCCAAATTTGTATTTATTTTAATCACTCGTCAAATATTCTCTTTTTGGAATTTTCATACCTCTTATTGAATTTTACTATCTCTCCTCCCTTTTCTCTACTTTTCACTTCATACACTTATTTTCCCACCTTTCTTTCTTTCTCTCGTTCTGTTAAATTTCAAAGCATCATCTAAGATGTGAACCGAAACTCCTTTAATTATGATATGACATAAGTTGTAATACAGTCAAGAATTAACTATGTTCTATGATACTCCCACACGGTTTTCACGCACACAAAACTACTCCCCAACTATTTAATCAGTGCAAAGTGGTGATACAAACTTTCTACTATCACTATCATTATGACTTTATTTTACTGAAAACTCATTCATTCAAATGCTAACTTATTCACGATAGTACTCTGCTTCATTTTAGCACGTTATACAGCAAGTTTAATTATTTTGATTAATTCTAAGTTCGTATTTTGTTTTCGTTGTTATTCTACAAACCCAATATCGTTAAGAAGAGTCAATTTCATTTACTGATTTACAAGACCAAGGAATTACCTCCACATCCAGAACCTATCGGCAATCATTCAGGGCAGTATCAGTCTTGTGATACGAATAACCTCGAATAATCACTACATTATTTCAACCAAACTCTGTTGAACTCTAATCGACTTTAAAAGAAGTAAATACTATTATTACTACTATTTTTTTCTTCTACTATAATATTCTTCATCTTCTTTATGCGCCGTGTCTATTCATGACGTAGGCGATCATGGCTCTCCACCATTTCCTGTATTTGATAGCTTTTAATAAATTTTGCCTTTTTTGTTAATTATCTTAAACTTTATTCCCTCATCCTCACTAAGTATCTTATGCGCTGTTTTCCTCTGTCCCGCTTACCTTCAATTGGTTCTGTCTGTATCAGGTTTTCCAAGCACTCTTTCCACATTATATGTCCTAGAAATTTCGGCTGTCTCTTCCTGATGTTAAATATAAGTTTCCGTTTCATTTTCATTTTCTCTAAAACTTTGTCACTGTTCACATTTTCAGTTCATGGTATCCTCAGCAATCTTCTGTTGAACCACTTTCTGTTGCTTCAATTCTCTTTTTCATCTTTTTGGCAGTGAATAGCTGCCATAATGGAGGACAGATATCACATAAAAGTTCAGTACTCTTTTCTTTGTTTCTAACGATTTTTTTCTGTTTTGTAAAACTCTGCTTAGCTTTTGGAATGCAAATTTGCCTATCCCAATGCGCCTTCCGATTTCCGTGTCGCACTTTCGGTCCTCTGTTAAAATACTTCCCAGATATTTAAATTTTTCGACTTGTTTGACTTTGGAATTTCCAAAATATTGATTTAAATTTCTTTTGATTTGTTTAGTACAGCTTAAAATATGTTTAAAAATGATTAATAATTCCATTACATAGTTGAAAAAGATGTTGTATATATGCTGTTTTCACTTCGAAGCAGATTGAATTATAAAAGTAATTCATTCTTGGTAGTCATCATAATACCAGCTGAACAGTTATATCCAGCTCTCCAGATTACTAATCTACAGCAATACGCCCGCTTTTAAATAACCGATTAGGCGAGGGTATCGCTGCAACAACTATTACCAAAATCTAAAGCGATGATAGAAGAGTGTATCTGCTCGTGTATGAAATGTAGCAGATAATGTGACAGTAAATTATGTATTACACCCAGGAAGAAATCTGAAAAAATGACAGTAATTTTCAAAAGGAATCCCAGGTGTCATATTATTCAAATTATCCGACATAGGAATGTTGTGAATTGATCAACTCTGTCTGTGACACGTCATTTTAGTAAGTCAAGCCCAAATTATTCAGATTCACTAACTTTAATAAAGGAAGAATACAATACACCTTGCTAAATTTAACGCCTCCAAAACAAAACTGTTTTTGTATTAATCATCTGGGAGACCCCATTCTGCCTTCCGTCAGCCTGGCTGATGCTAACCTCCAGGAGAGTGACTCGTTGCGACTTCTCGAACTAACGTTCTTTGCTGATATGAAGGGGAAACATTGAATCAATTGCTAGGTCTGCTGCTAAATGTTGGACATTTTTCTTTTTTTTCTTTTTTTTTTTTTAGGGTGTCTTTTTTTTAATTTACTCGGATAATGACAAAGAACAATTATTTACTTTTACTTTTTATTTCATTGTTTATCCACCTTGTTTGAAAAGTTTCGTTCTTTCATTTTTATTATTTGCCAAAATTCTGTTGCAACTTTTCTTTCTTTAGTCTCTTTAAAAAGCTATTAAGCTTTTCATTTAATTGGATACCTTTGACAATCTTTTATGTCCACGGCTTTTAATTATTGTAGTGTTTATGACTGTTTTATCTTTTCCCCTCTTATTTAGGATGTCACGTGCAGATGATGTACTATTCGAAATTCTTTCATGCTTATGTGCGAAATTAGACGCACTACTTTATAGAATATCTCAGACTGAAAACACTAGATTGTTCCACTACTTAAAATTTGATAACCCTCACGAACAACTTCTGGCATATTTAAAGATATGAAAAAGAATATACATCACTGTAGTTATAATCGCTCTCTCTCTCTCTCTCTCTCTTTCACACACACACACCCTCCCATAATAGCAGCATTCTCTTTCCTTCTCTCTCTCTCTCTCTCACACACACACACAGACACACACACACACACACACTTTCGTGTTCTTTTTCCCAAAAGGTTTCAATGTTCACCTCTTTAATATTTCTCTGTCTTTAACTCGATATTTACTATCATTTACCTTTGTTTCTCTCGCTTCTCTTTTCTCTTTCTTTTATTTTTAATCTTTCTTTTACACATTTCTTCTTGAATTTATGTTTTCTTCTTAAGCTTTTCTGTTTCTTTTTCTCTAGATGTCTTTATTCTGTATGATTTTCCTTCTCTCCTTTACTCATACGCTCACTCCCACTTTTCTTTTTAGCTTTTCTATATTAATTCCCTACTCTCTTTCTCTCCCTCTTTCGTTCTCTCCCCCCTCTCTCTCTCTATCTATCTATCTATCTATCTAGCCCTTTCTGTCTGCACCTTTTACTTTTCTTTTCAACCTTTTACAGTTTTTTTCTTCAGTTTTCGTGTTCTTTTTCTCAATAGTAAAATTGTTTAAGTTTTCTTTTCATACTTTTTTTTAAATTAACAAAAATATATTAAAACTCACACTGACACGTTTTGAAAATCATTCAAGATAAATAGCAAAAAGAACATATAAAGCTTTGTGCACATGTTATATATTTTCAGATGTGCAGCCCATTATTCTCTTACTTGCATTATTTACATTATTCGGACTTTTATCCTCATCTTCATTGCCACATTCACAACGTTTCGTCCGTTGTACGCTCCGGCCTTCTTCAGGTGATTGGAATTTCGAACCGAACCCTTTATTTCGTCCACCGGGGTAGATTTATCCACTGGGCCATGTTTTAATTTCGTCTCTTCCATTTTACTATTGTAAACTCCCTCTGTTTGTTTATCTTTCTTTTTTTCTTGCATGTTGGCATCTTGCTGTTTTTCTTCCGTTTGTGTGTTTGAATCATATAGATAACCTAATTTCGTATTTTCAAATTAAAGAATAAATATATCCTATACTTTCCACTCGAAGATTAGAACTTATTAAAATTCAATATCTCAATAAAAATTATGATTTATAAAATTTGCGATTCCTAATTACAATAAAATTAATAGTAAAAATATGATTAGTAATAATTAATAACAAATAGAAAACCTAATTCGAAAATTCTTCAACTAAAATCATTTCAGATGGTTCCTTAAACAATGTGCTGTCGTTGAGATTAAATCTTTATACTAACTTCGTTACTCTAAACAAACATGGAAAAGCGATAAACTGTTTTTAAGTCAATACTAAGGGCTGTTTTCTCAAATGAGCTATTATGGAATCTGCGATACAATGTTGTTAGGGGTATTCGATATAAATAGAATCTCGCAATTGAGTTGGGGAAATAGGGATCAATATGAATATTAACATCAAATATCGGGTTGAAGTGAGCCTTTAAAAATAAACAAATCCATAAAATAAAGACAAGGCGTAAATTTTCATGCAAGCAATTTTTTTGCCTACAATCATACCCGTGTTTATAAAATCTTTTCTGTTTCTGTGGCGCACAGATCCGTTCTAAAAGTTGTGCATTATCATTTGGCTTTTATAAGGAAAGAAAAAAAACAAGGATGTCTGAAGAAACAAAACACTGATACTGGCATTGGTATGTTGCAGTCATTTTTATTGGTCTTCAAGAGACGTCACGTGACTAATTCCTATATTGAGCATAAAAGAAAGATTAAGATGTTTAAAATCGGAAACACAAAGACAATAAACTTCTCCTTCAGCTATAGATGGATTATATATCGATCAGAAAACATATTTTCAATGCCAAATATCTATACCTCCTTTTCTAAAAATGCTATTATGGATTTGTCGTTCAAAGCACTTAATTTAAACTTAAGGACTTGTGCACACATGCTCACAGTTAATCAAGTGAAATATTTACAAATATAAATAGCCTACTTTGTGATATTGTTATTTTCAGCGTGCTTTTTATTTGCTTGTTAGGTGCAGCTTATTTTTATTTGTATGTTCACTGTGTCGCTAATTAAGAGATGAATGTCAGAGGACAACACTGAACAAGTTTCTTTCGTTTGTTTTCAATAATAAATCACTATAGAGTTGACATATTTTTATTTCCTCATCAGGTATCATCTGACGCAGTTTTCAACACAGTAGACCAAGCAATTTGTCAGTTGCGTAAAGAGGTAATAAATACACACTGACCCTTGTGCAATCTGTGCAAAATGATTACAAATATGACGGTGGCAGGGGAATATCGGGACAGGTTTATTATCCTTAGTTCTTCATTTTTTGCTCTAATTGACATCCACGTTTCTTTTTTGTGCTCCAACTCACAAAATACTTACAATACTGAAATGTTAAGAATGGAGCAACATGGGCAACAAAAGAAGAAAGAATCTGGTACGAAAGGAAGAAGTAGTAGGAAAAGAGAACGCGAAGGTTTGCAGAAATTCAGCCAAGTTATGAAGAAGTTTCTAAAAATGCCAAATCCAGATGGAGATGGTGACAACCACGTTGTTTCCCCGCATGTTCTTGCCACTGGCTCTGACTACACAGACATAGTATCAGGGTCAGTGGAGCAACCTTCAACTTCACCAGAACTGTCTTTTCAAAGTTACAAAAGATCGGGAAGTTATTGAGAGCCGACGTGTCGAAGAAGCGGTGAGAATTGAATCGAGCACAAAATATGTGGGTGTTAAGCACAGCTTCACGAATTACTGGTTTCAAAGAAAAGTAATGGATGGGACTACGATTTTACTCTATTAAAAATAATGCAGTGTATTGTTTTTACTGTTTATTGTTTTCAGCAGCCCCAGTCAACCAAAGCACGGTATTCGAAAACTCTTGTGGATTTCGAAAATGGAAAAAATGCAAGGAAAGAATGCCAGAACATGAACGGGGCACTCATCACTGTGCGTCATTTCTTGCATGGAAAGACCTTGAGAGACACATATCGGAAGGGTCTACGATTGACAGAGTAATACTGATGCATATGGAGGAACGGAATTGTGGAAGGATCTGTTCATGTGTTTTGTGGATTGTATCAAGTTTTGGTGATTCAACATCTGGCATTTTGTGGACACCGAGAAGTCATTTCATCAAGTAATAATCCTGGTAATTTTCTTGCACTAGTTAAGCTACTTAGTATGTTCGACTTTTTATTGCAGAGTCACTTGGATTATGTCAAGTTGCATCCACATTCTTGTCTGGCAAGATATAGAATGAGTTCATTGAGCTACTGGGCAACAAAGTACGTCAGTCTGTCCTACAGAGAGTTAAAAGAAGCAGATACTACTGACGTTTCTTACAATGAAGAAATGTCTGAAATTCTCAGGTTTGTTGATGTTGACAACGAAACTAAAACTGCTGTAGTCAAGAAAGTGTTTATCGATTTTATTCAAATCCACGAAAAAGAGACCGAGAGTGTTACGGGAGAAAATACCTCAAAATTGGAACGAGATGGTCTTGATTTGAACGACTCTCGTGGACAGACGTATAACAACTCTGCAACAATGGCTGGGAAGGTATCCGGTGTCTACAAACGCTTATCACAGAGAAACCCAAAAGCAATCTTTGTGAATTGTGACAATTATTCTTTGAACCTCGTAGTAGTACATGCGGCATTAGAACACGTGTTTGCAATATGACTTTTTTTAGTTCTTTATTCAGTGTACAATTTTTATCCAGCTCAATAATGCGATGGGAGAAATTGAAGGATACAGTAAAGCGGTTCCCTCAAACAAGATGGAAAGCTTGGATGACATAGCTAAATTTTTGGAGGATATGGCAAGTGATACTTCAAAATCAGTCGACACAAGAGGCAAAGCCAGATCCTTGCTGCACAACATGCAAACTTTCAGCTTTCTAACTATGCTGCCGCTCTGGGTCGACAAGAGAGTTCAGTGCCCTATAATGAACTTCACTTAAGCTCGAGCTGACATTTAAAGTCCGCAACAATCTGTTATGATTAAACTGGATTCTCTCCATAAAATTTGGGTTCCTCGTGGATACTGAAAGCCTCTCTGACTCCCAGTCGAACGATTCAAACGAAGGCACGGTAGAAAAATGTAAAGTAGCTGCTGCAGCATACAAGGGTGATTTTGATGGAATAGAACCAAAAACCCCAATCGAGCTTTTCAACTTCACAATATCTTACGGCGATGATGCTTTTCCCAATTTACAAATATCATTACGCATACTGTTGGCTGTTGTCTCCGTGACGTCCTATGGGTGCTCTTTCAGCTACAACTAAAATTAATAAAAAAAAAAACAAACTCCTAAGCACAAGGGTCAGGAACGCCTAAGCAATTTGGCTTTATTAAGCATCGAAAATGAAGAATTTGGACGTATGAATATGAATGATGTTACTGACAAATTTTTGACCACCAAGCCTGGTCGTATGTCGCGGTTTTACGAATTCAAATATGCGAAATGAATTTCTCTAGTTTTGACATCTTTTAATTCAGATTTTGTCAATGTACAGTGCACAGTGCTTGTTGGTATTGGCGGATCAAATAAAAATGTATTTGAATTGTATTTAAATACTTTTCCAGGGCATTTGTATTTGTGTCAAAAAGCATTCATATTTATATGTTTGCCTAATTTCAGATGTATTTGTATTGGTCTTTGCATTTTGGGAATCTGGAATAAAATTACTTTTATTTATATTTGCATTTCCAATTATATCGCGTCAGTAATGGCGAGAAGTATTTGTATTTGTATTTCTAAAAAATTAGCTTGTTCGCCACTGATTGTGGTAGGGGGGCCCCGAGTCGGGCTCCTTCCCCCGCACCCCTGGACCAAAACATCGGCACACTACCGGTATAAGCCCCCAAATATACATACTTGTTCATCAATTTGTTATATCAACATAGATTCGCGTGAATCTATAAAGTATTAAAGGAAGTATGTGTCTATTTGTATGCTTGTGTGCGTGTGTGTGTGTGTGTGCGCGCGCGCACGTGCGTGTGTGTATGCGTGCGTGAGTTGCGGCGTATATATTCTTTTCGTTATTTTTACTTTTGCTTTACTCATTATTTTTAGAAAATTATTTATTCGTAATATTACTTTGACACTTTTCAACACGTTTTCAGTTTCAATGTGATTATTGATTCTAATGTTTTTTCTACATTTGCTTTTAGAACTTTAACTTTATTACGCATAGACTTTTTTCCATTTTTCACCCACTACTTAGTCCACCTTCCCAACTTACTCATTAATTCCTTTTTAATATGACACGCCAATTCTAACCAACCTTAGATTAAACAAACTACCAAAAATAAATGTTGAAGTGTTTGGCCTCCAATTCTTTATCTGATGCGTTGGTTTGGTAAGTTTTCAGTTGTGAGGGACAGTTCGATGTCATCTTCGCCAGTGAATAGGTGGGTTGTTTTACGAATTTGTCGGTCATGTCTTCTTTTAGTACGTATAGTTCTTGCCTATTCTTTACGGGATTGTATTTATTTCAACGCGGAATCTTTTTGAGAACAAATAAAAATATATTTTATCGAAAAAGAAATGGACAGAATAATAAATAGTCCCGAAGGAAAGAATAAAAAGACAAAGGAGAAAATTTTAAATAAAAAATGATTTGTAATTGCAGGAGAAATATACGCAGTATGAAAAAAAGAATAGAAAATAGATTAAAAGTTAGAAGAAAATGCAAAAAGTAAAAAGAAGAAAGGGAGAGGAAATGAAATTAAAAACAATGGAGATGAATCTAAAGTAGAGAAAACTAAAAGTAAAAAGGAAGAGAAAAGACATAAAAGGGAAGGAAAAAGAATAATACAAAGATACAAGAGAAAAAAAATTCAATAAAGAAGTAAAAAAAAGTAAAAAGTAAAAGAAGAGAGAAGTAGAAGGCAAAAAAGCAGAAGTTCAGAAAATGTAAAAGGATGAATACAAATAAAACTATCAGGAAAAAAGAATAAAAAGAAGAGAAAATTAAATTAGTTAAAAAAAAGAAGAGTAATCAATTTAGATATACGCACTTCAAATGGAAAATTTTCTACAATGTGAGGTTTCCTCTTTCTCACTCTAAATTGACGCCGCACAATCGCATAATTCTAAATATTGAAATCGATATTTATACAGCTTGATTGAAAATTATTTTTAAATACCTGTCTTCTTCTGTCTGTCAAGAACGCCAGCGATTATAACTATCCGCAGTTTCCTATCCTTTTTGCTGTTAGCAATATTCGTCTTTTTACTCTCTCGCACTCCCTGTTCTGATATCAAGCTCCTTGGGAAGGTTACTTGACGTTTCCCTCTGTCTCTATTGCCTGCAATATGTTTTATGAGTGTCGAATTCTCAAAGACTTCTTTCCTCATTATGTGTCCGAGAAATTTCAACTGTCTTTTTTTTAATTCTAAGTAAACATTTCCATTTTCTCTCGAATTTCCTGGTTGCTAACATGTTTCGTCCATGATATTCTCAACAGCCTTCTGTAGAACCACATCCTTGTTAGCTCAAGCCTCATTTTCATCTGTGAGGTAATTGACCAGCATTCATTGTTATATAAGAAGACTGATATTACATAATAGTTCAACACTCCTTTCTTTGAAATTTTCCTGTTTCTTAATACTTGTTTAGCTCTTGGAAGGTAGCTCTAGCTATTCCAAATCGCCTTCGGATTTTTACCCCCCCCCCCGGTATTTAAACTTCTATACATCTTTGATTTTGATGTATTCAGTTCGGAGTTCGCATCTTTGGCTCTTGCTTACAGACATGCATTCCTTTTTTTTTAATAACTGATAGTCTTTTTCCCGCTTTCCTTTTTCTAGAAGTTACTACAGTTTTCTTTCTGTGTTTACCATCATCACATTCTTACCTGCATAACTTATGATGCCAATAAATCCTAGAATGACTTCTAGCTCTCTTAGGATTACTTCGTTGAATAAATACGGTGTGGAGACAGATCCTTTTATGAGGGCAATTTGTTCCGGATCATTTTAATATCTTTCCCAAATCATAGCAATACACAATATAAACACCAGTGATAAATGATTCTTCATTTATACAGCTGATTAAAAATTATGTCCAACGTAACATAATAATTAGCGTGCTGATCCTGTAAGCCACTAATGATGAGTTTGACCTACACTTTGAGTAGTCATATTATTGCTTGATTTGGTTGTTTAATTTTGTTTAGCGGCATATCAACCACTATGGGTTATTTAATGCCGAAGTCTAAATGATTTGAACGCAATTTTATGCTTTCAAAATATATTTTGAACGTAATTGTATCCGCCAACTACAGATAAAACGCATTGCTGGTCATGTATTATCGTTATATATATATATATATATATATATATATATATATATATATATATATATATATATATATATATATATATATATATATATATATATATATATATATATATACTGCTGGTATTTTTACTATTAAATAGTGTTTGTGTTTACGGAGATCACTATTTGGCCATAGCTAGGAGCCTAACAGGTACTAACAGGGTCAGGATTGACCTGGGGACAACAGCAATTAAGACATTGTTACAGGCTACTCAAAATTTCCAATCTCCCGGTCAAAAAGCTTGCTGCCGGGTGTAGTTTATCATCATATCTAGGACTCATATTATTGTCCTATGACAAAATTCACTTCGTCTAATGAATACAATATGGACAGGAAAAGATATTGCTATAATCTTCTCACAAAGTTTTGCAGCTCCTAAAGGTCGCATAATCCTCGCCCTTAATATAGGAATGATAATGAACAGCAGCGATTCATCTTTGGTTAAACACCCATCAACTTTGTATCTTTATTTTGCACTTGTTTCAGTAATTGTAACATAAATATATCCCTAATTTGCTATCATCTGACTAGTATGTTGTTACATCTTTTCTATTATTATTAATTTAAGTAATTAATGCTTAATTTTAGAATTGGTTTTGCTAACATTGAACTTTATGCAGGGTCAAGTACTACCATTTTTTTTCCACTATGAATTTCCCGGAAGAATTAATAATTTCTAATAAACATTGATGTGCGGGTATCGTAATAAGTATCGTTGTGGGACATCTAATCGACGAGCGGTTGATAGCCATATGGGTAACTAGGCTCTAAATTCCAAACCGTGTTGAAGGCAAGAGTAAATCACTTCACTTTCTCAAAAAGTCATATCTATTCACAAATAATAAAAAAATCTGAAGAAATTTTATTTTTATTCATTTCACTCCAAGCAAATCAGTGAAGACACGAAGACAATTAAAAAAAAAAATAATAATTGATAAACACGAAGAGAAAAGCAAGTATGTAAGAAATTTGTTGTGGTGTCATACTTATTCGTCAGCATTGTATTCTTTGATGAGTTGATGCAAGTTATTTATCTTTGTGAAAACAGGTGAAAAATAAATAAAAGAAAGCTAGCAAAATCAATGAAGGAATAAATGAATGACTGAAAGAATGAATAAATGACTCAGGAAATTACTAGAGAATGAAAAAAGCCATAAAATAAAAAGAAATAATTAACAAATAAATGAATAAAAGGCAATAGAAAAAGTTTTAATAAAATTAAAAAAAACTAAAATAGGAAAAGAAACAAAGTGTTGCAAAATATGTTGCATCGAAGGATAACGTATGGTGTCATTTTCTATAATATTTTCTTATACTCAATATTTGTACTACTACTTACCAAGGAACATTCACTACTGAAGCATTTCCCTAAATAACAGTTGCATTTTACTTGAGTCACTTTAGCCATTAGTTTGATCATCTTTGACAGCCTATAATTAGATATTGAGTTTTGCTTCAGATTTTGCTACGATAAATTTCGATTACAACTCTCCAACTTACTGCGTTTGACAAGATCTACATTTATTTATTATGTGTATCATTACTTATATCGTTTTTATGGGAGATATCTACTGGTCTAAGTGACGGCAAGGCTACATTCAGTTCCAGGGGGTGTGAGACTCCTGCATTCTGCCATATTCCGTTCTATTTTTCGCATAGATAAATACTAAGTCTCTTCAATGCTTCAACATTTTTCTTTGTATTTTTTTTTAACTATAATCGTGATGTTGTCACGATTATTTCCATCTTTCTTTACAAAGGTCTTCCAGCATTCCAGTTATTTCATATTCACATGATTTGCGGGTAATCATTATTTAGTTTTTACTGTGACCGTCCCACGGCGCTGGATCGGCCTTCCGAGAACCAGACCACGAAGGTCCCTCGTCTCGCAACGAATTCTTCGTCGACAGCGACGAGGCAGGTAGCTAGAAGCCGGTCTCTAAGTCGACACCACCCGCAGTGAACTCCCTTGCCCACGCTGTGAATTTGATCTCAAGGAAGCCACGTGGGTTTTCGCTAGGTGTCTCTCCGCCAAGTCGAACCAATCTGGATGCGGACGCACAATTGGGTAAACGAAACGGCACCAAATATAAATCGAACAACGTCTGAGTAAGTTGTAGAAAAGAAAGTCTTTATATACAGAAGAATTCGGAGTACAATCACCAATTGTCTTCTTCCCAACCCCTGTTCCTAATTGGCTGACTACGGAACGGAAGTCTCGACTAATTACTTTAAGGGGTGATTTTCAAGTTTTCTGGTTGGCGGTATTTTTTCATTCCGGTCGGAGTTCTTGGTTGGTGGCAATTCTAAGTGTCTTTGTTTACCTTCACACCGAAGCCTCACAGAAATTGACGAAGGCTGTCTCTGATTGTTGCGGAGATTGGCGGTATTTCTTCATTCCGGTCGGCTATTCTCCGGCTCTAACTGAGATGCAACTCAACTGTACTGCAACTGCACTGCCTTCTTCGTTACCCCCTTGG
The DNA here is from genome assembly GCA_964036315.1 of Acanthosepion esculentum. NCBI lineage: Eukaryota > Metazoa > Mollusca > Cephalopoda > Sepiida > Sepiidae > Acanthosepion > Acanthosepion esculentum. The sequence continues at coordinate 45,687,201 of OZ038507.1, read as the reverse complement.
GGCTCTGTATTTATGCTTGTCCATTTTTTACTGGGATGGGGACGACGGTCATTGGGGTGTCTATGCGAACCTCATCTCAGACCCTTGTTAGCCAATGAAATCACAGCTTCAGTTCTCTCTTTTTTTTTCCCGGCCCCTCCTGGGCCTTGGTTTTGTCGGCCAATGAAATGACGTCACTCCTTTTCTCGGCCCCTTTTTTCATATTTCACCAATTAGCATAACCTTTGAACCTGCCATAGATAACCGAATAAGCCATTTCCTTATGACACACTTTATACATGCGTTTTGGCTTTGTTCAAATTTAGAATTTCCAAACTACCTGGCCTGTTTAAAACGGTTAACAAAATTCACTTCCAACTCGTTCCGTTGGGGGTCAGAGGGCATCCATTGTTCTGTGTTGACACATTTTTATTTCATTTATTTTTCTCCTTTGGTTTACACTCCACAGCCGGAAAATGCTTTCTCCTTGATTAAACAATAAATGTATTTTTTTCTGTCTTACCAGTCCTGTTTCATAGCTGTCGTCAACAGTTGATTGACCCCACAACCTCATCCGATATGACTGTTTTACTTTGAGAATACCATGACTCTTGTGATAATTTTACCTGCACTTAATTCCGGTTCAATTATAACTCCTTTCATTAAAAAAAAATATCGACTTATTTTTTCGCTGTTCATATTGGAAACAGAATAAAACATCACCTAATATAATTTTCTTCCGTTTGGTCTCTAATAATCAACAGTATAAACTAATGCAATTTCCTCCGTTCGGTCATGCTAAATATTGTTACATCACCATCTTTCAACTTTGCCCTGTTGGGAGATCATCCACAATAGTAATCTTTTGGGAATCGCTGGATCTGGATGTGGTGATTCGTCTCAAATTCAAAGTCCCATGATATTTTTCATAGACAGGTTCTAGTTTGATTTACATTTACACCATTTCTTTATCAGAACTATTTCTAAAGAATTAATAGATTCATTTTTAATCCATCTCACTTCAAACGATATTTTTAGTGTATACCTATATTTGAATAGACGCTCAATTTATTTTTAAACATTATTTATTTCGTCTTCACACCCGAGAAAATTTATTGAAGAAAATGTAACCACTAGTATTTCTTTAGACAATAGAGACTTCTCTTTCTCTGTTTTCCCCTTTTTCGCTTCCAATAGCGAAATTTCACAAGAGTCCTATTCCGTCTGAATGCTTTAATTGCGAATGTAACAGGTTCTATGAATATCTTATCAAAAATATAGGCGCTCGAATTCATTACATGAGTTTCTCAACTCTCTTTCTCTCTCTCTCTCTCTCTCTCACACACACACACTATATATATATATATATATATATATATATATATATATATATATATATATATATATATATATAATTGTGTATTTGGGCAGTAATTCCTCTTTCATACAAGTTTCATTAAAGACGACAGAGACGGTACTGCGATTAAGATTTTTATCCAATTTTTCTTGTTCGTATAAGTGGTTTCTTTTCTGCAAATAAAGTGTGTAAAGATTATCCGAGCTTATTCGTTTATTCTATTAGCTATTATCAAGGATGTTTTTTGTTTGTTTTTTTTTAACTGAATGTATAGATTTTTTATATATGTTTCTAGAGTGATTGGAATTCTTTTCTAAACATGATGTTGTTGAGTGTTGACTCTTTCTTTTTTATTATTAGTGCTTCCATTATTTTTAGTCTTTTTCTAAAATATGGATGAGGCTATTATGCTTGTATGTTGCGAATGGAGTTTGGAAGGTTTCCGTGTGTGTTTAAATGTGTCCTAATTGAACTATGGTCAGAGAGGTGTAACGTGAGTCTTCTTGATAGACATATAGTAATTTGTCCAATATACTTATTCATGAATGTGGTTTGATCAGGAACACAGTTCTTTAAAGTACATGTGAATTCATAAATAATATTGGTTCTCTGTAATTTGGATTTTGCAGGTGGGTTATTGCTGTTGTTTAGTATAAGGTTAGCTGTTTCAAATTTTTATAATACATAATTAATTTTCTTGTTCTGATCGACTGGGGTTGTGTATTTTTCATCCTGCTTATTGCATTTGATTTTTATAGAAAATTTTAATATTATTGTTTTTATCTGTATGTTCAGTGTTGCTGTTGGTTACCTTAGAAATAAATAGTCTAATTTGGTAATCTACAAGGTATTTTTACAATGCATATTTTATATCTAAGAAGACATTCACTTATAAAATTAAAGTGTTAAGAGTTTGTTTTTTTGTATAACGAAGTAGTGAATGTGTTTTTACTAGATTCTCAAGAACGTCTAAGAATGGGAGTTTATTTTTTGTTCATGGGTAAAGTTTTATTTTTGTTCATGGGTAAAGTTAGGGATAGAATTTTCTTTACATCTAGTCTTGAGATTCTCAATTTATTTTTGTCTTCAGCTAGAATAAAAATATCATCTACATAGCGGACACATATTTTAGGTTTAGTAACATTTTTAAATACCTTATTTTCGACATATAATAGTGAAGCACGATCCGAGTGGATTTCCCGTACTAACGCCATTAGTTTGAGTATTGATATTGCTATTATGGTCGTAGAAAGGAACTTTAGTTGTGCAAGCATGTAATAATTTTCTGAGAATATTGGATTTGATGGCTGGGGTGAAGTTGAATTATGTTTATGTACAGAATCGCAGATGATATCGATGGTTTCATCGATCGTCCTTATCGATGAAACCTTCGATATCATCTACAACTCGGTGTTTGTAAATAAATTTACTACATCAAGTGACATGTCTTGGTTTCGTTGCATGGTTTTAAGGATTTCGAGAAATTCATGAGTGGATGGGATGCTATAATTGGCAGATAGATATGGGGTAATAATGTTGTTGAGGAATTTTGATAGGCGCTAGGTGTTGGGATCTGTGAAATGATGGGTTCATATGGGTCAGTGAATATTCGAATTTATGTATTTTAAAGTTTCCGTATAAGTATCCTTCAATGATTTTGTTGATTTTCAAGGATCCTACGTCAGCGCTGTTTGATGCCATACGTTTGTTGAGAGATTTTTAGAGTTTCTGTGGCGTTTTTATTTAATTTAGTAATATGTATGTATCACTATGTAGATATCCGTAATATCTATTTTGCAACATTACAAATGTCCAATTTTCCTATTCAGTGGATCTATAGTTTTATATCTCACCACATATCCTTTGCCATTATCATTATATTTTAATTATGTATTAAGAAAAAATCTTAATTCTTTGTCACCCATCTTTAAGACATGGATGTTTAAGAGATTTTTCTATTTGTTGCTTACATTTTTTCTCTATAATGGCGGTTCGGTTAGTCGTTGAGTGACGAGTAAATGTGGATGTGCTTTTAAAATGCTTAAAAATTTGATTTATATACGGAAATTATTTTTCTTTGCATACGGATTAGCTTTAGGCTATTATCGTTCTAATAAAACAAAACAATTATTGAAAAGAAGACATTTCAATTATGTTAAATGCGTTTTTATGGTTTTTAGTTCAAATTTTGATGATATCATGAATACATCTAAAAGTTTGCTATTTAATGAATATTGTCCTTTTTATTTGCAAATCTATTCTAAAATGTTCTGTATTCTTTTAAAAGTCGACCATGTGACTTGGTAATCTATCCAGAAGGAAAGTTTGTTTTCTTTCGGAGTGTAACAAAATGGAACATAGTCTAATAAATATTTATACTTAGTTATATATAAATTCGCAGTTGTAATAATAATATCTGTCATAATAGTTGTTGCAATAGTAGCAATCAGGTGGTGGGGTTATTCAGTGGTTGTTTTCGTTTCATCTTATTCACCCTTTAATTCATTATTTCTATATAAACATAGAGCAATAAAGAGATAGGAAAATATTTGAATCAGAGAAACATGAGGAGGAAAATGAGGTAAGATAAATAAAAGGGAATTTTAATTAGTCCAAATATAACTGATTGTATTTTAAGTTCACTTATTTTGGCTCCCAAAGGATTGTAGTGACGCTGCAGGAGTATTTGACACATCAATAAAACAGAAAAAAGTGAAATGCAGGAAAGAAAGACAAAACAATGAACGAAATAAATGTTATAGAAAATAAAAACAAAGAAGCAAACAGAAAATTAACAAATGAAGAAAAAATATAAGATTAGCAATGAAAAGAAAGAAAGAGATTTATTTGAAAAGAAAAGAAACAATAACACGTACTCACATACACTATATACACATACACAAACTCACATAAACAATATGCGCATACATAAACTCACATACACAATATATGAATACACAAACTCACATACACAATATACACAATATACACATACACAAACTCACAGTGTATATTTCTTCCTCGCACTGTGCATCGTGGATTGAAGTCGTAACTTAGATTATATTTAAAAAATCATAAACATTTTTAAGTTTATCATAGACAACCTTAGTTTTAAGTTTATAACAAACAAATCGATGAACACTTTAATACACATGTATCTGTCTCTTCCAAGAAAATGTATCTTAACTGACAACTCGTTCATTATTCGACCGTGCACCTGCATTGTTCCTGTCATGGTGGTTGGGTTCTAGCACGCCGTTTAGCTGTTAAAGTCTGACAGTCACGAAAGATCATTTTTTTTCTATGTCCCGAATGTGGGAGAATAATTTATGTAGTGAGTATGGCTGCTGTTTATTTGGTTGAGATGAACCTAAATCGAAAAAGTTACCTTTTGTATTTTATCATGGGTCATTTCCCTAGTATTATTCTGGAGGTAATTACCAAGGAAAGATCTAGTTTAAGCAAACACAATAAAACACAGTCTCTTATTTACTGCGTAGTGACACAATGTACTATTCTGGGGTTGATGCAGCCAAATAACAATCAGCCTCGAAGTGGTGATGATGGTGGTGGGAGATGGCATGCTGCTTAGTGATGCAGTGAAGTTCCAGGGGAAAAGATGGTAAAACTGAAGAGTTGCCTTTCTATGAGTTCTTTTTTGGAATTGATGTTAATAATCATACTTGATTTGCACAGATATGCAGAGATTATTAAAAGAACTGCAGTTTGAAAATCATCATATTTGCAATGGCAGTGGCTATCCTGTTTCGAATCTGGAATGTTTTTCTTGCAGTTTTAAGCCTTACCTAATTTTATTTTTGTTATGGGAACTTACCCATAATATTAATAGACTATTCCATACCTGTGTTCGAGTTATTCTTCATTGGTTCTACCTTGGACCATCACCGTGGAACAAGGAACCTGGACTATAACAATTTTTAGTATATTCTGTGCCACAACATTTGTCAGACAATGGTAATTCTTGTGTATTTGTTTACTTCTCTTGGGAGAATCTCACGCTTACATTTCACTTTATCCGATATGGAGTTAACCGAGATAACCATAGAAAACACTGTGATCACAGCTCCTGATTGTAGAGTTTGTAGAGCAGCAATGAATCCACTCAGCGCTGTATATTGTTATAAAGGAAAACAATAGAGAGAGAAAAGCTAGGAACTGCTATTAAATAACGCGTAAATCTCAGTGTTATTAAATTATGTTCTTAATAGACTTGTTTTATTCTCTGGGCGAGAGAGGGAAAGGAGGAAAGGCAGATAGTTCTAATAAAAACAAAAATTAATAAAAACGTATATTTTCCAGATGCGAATACGCGGGAAAATTGATACATTAATTCTTAATGTTTATTTTGATGAATTTAACCATAACAAAAAAATTTGAAAACACACACACACACATATATACATACATATATATATATATATAAATTTAGTGTATTGGGGCAAAAGATCATTATTTAAACATATATTACTAAATATAACAGAAAATGAATATATGTTTGATCATAAGCCATTCTAAACTCCGTATATTTGTTTTAATTTCGGGTGAAAATAAAAACATAAATTTTCCAACATTTGGACATCTTTTTTATTAAGCTGTTCCTTGATCTGAGCTTTCGGCTCACATGAGCCATCATCAGTGTTTACAAAGATATTCGCCATCAAAGATGATATTCTGTTAGGTTGACATGGAAGATTTCTATGTGGCGATACCAGTTGCGGAATAGCAGACGCAAGTCATAAATTCATGAAGCGGTTCTATGACTATACACACACACACACACACACACACACACATATATATATATATATATATATATATATATATATATATATATAGAGAGAGAGAGAGAGAGAGAGAGAGAGAGAGAGAAAGAGTCCATTTTTTTTTCTTGTGTAGCATGAGTTGAGGGTTTGGGTAACATATTAACGGGTTTATATATATATATATATATATATATATATATATATATATATATATATATATATATATATATATATATATATATATATTCAAGCGTGTTTGGTTGAATAATCTAAACATATTATGTCTATTTATTTTAATTTTAATCCTCTCAAATTAACGAATCTATTAGTGTCTGTACAATTTTGAAAGAGAAAAGCTGTAATTATCCATATTATTTTTATCTTCCCAATTACTTTCAATCTCATCTTCAGGGCTGAATTTGCGAAGACAAAGAATTAATACAAGATAGGAATATGTGAGCATGAACGCGGTAAAAATTGAAAAATTTACCGCTATGTAAAGGAGGTTAATTGTAATTACGTGTTTTAAAATATTGTTTTTAATAGTAGTTTTATCAATTACAATTTAGATATTTTAGAAACTTGCTGCTATAAACATTTTAGAACTTTGTTGTTATACTCATAATTGATTTTATTTTTTATTTTCATGATGGAGTATAGTTGTATTGTTGCTTAATAATTCTCTAAATCGTGAATGTCAAGTTTCCTTTAAATATTCGGAGATTAAACTATAATCATTCGTGTGAAATCTAAATCTTCTTATCAGAATCGTAGTGGTAAAATCAACATATATATTTAAAAAAACATTAAACAAATTTTCATTAATAATGATGAACAAATTAGACAAGCTATTAGGAATATTAGCATATATCAAAAGGTATATGATACATCCTCGAATAGCCCTAAACATATTAACCTACTATACTACAATCAATTACATTCTAACTACAAATAAAATGAAAAAAGTCCTAAAAAATCATAAGTACTAATTGATCCCAGTAAAAAATAAAACTAATTATATACTACACTAAATTTAATAAAACCAAATTAATCATCCGCAATAACTCTTCTCCGTCAACTAGCGTTTTTCAAAAATCCAACATCGTATGTCAATTTAAATGTCCTTTGAGAGGTTGTATCTCTGACAAAAATGTAAATATATGATGGTCTTGAATAGTTAATATCATCATTAATTTTAGCTTCAAAAAAGAATTTTTGCCATCAAGGTGTTCGTATTGAATTATCATTTGACCAAATCAAGTGTGAAAACAATATCCCTCATGTGGTGTGCGTTTTCATTGATGCATTTCTGAAGGCGTTCTTGGAAGTCGATCTCCACTCTTTCCAGCATTGCTCTGTTGATTTGGGCGACTTCCACACGAATAGCTTCCTTCAAATTGCCCAGTGTATAGGGCTTACGCTCATGCACACGTGTGTTGAGGTTTCCCCACAAGAAATAATCATACATGAAAAAATCAGAGGGCCTAGATGGTGGGGGCGCAAGGAGTGTCAGCAAACCTGGAAATGAGGCAGTCACCGAAGATAGGGTGAAGAACGACCATTGATGGTCTAGCTGTGTGGTCCGTCACCCCATCCTGCTGAAACCACACACGTCTGATAGGAATACGTTTTCTTCGTAATTCAGGCACAAAGAAGTTGTTTATCATCTCGATGTAACGCTGGGAATTCACAGCAACAGCATTTCCATTATGATCTTCAAAAAAGTAAGGACCAATAACGACAACTTTTCCAACAGTGTACCAAACCATCACTTTTGGGCTGTGCAGGGATATTTTGTGCAGTACTCCCGGATTTTCAAGATCCCAATAACGACAATTAAGTTGATCCATCATGCTATTGAGATTAAAATGAGCTTAAACACTCATTAACAAAATGAGGTTGTCATTTACCTCAAACACTGCTTCCTTCTGACGTGCGAAGTTAAGCCGCTGTATATAGTCCCTTAGTCTTAACTGTTGCCCAATGACCAATTTGTAGGGGTGGAAATGCAGTTCTTCATGTAAAATACCCCTTACCAAACGATTATCGATGCCGAGTTCAGTAGCATGTCTCAGAGCAGAGCAATTCGGACTGCGCAGCAAAGCTTATCTGACGCCTTCCACATTTTCTGGGGTACGTACCGTTCGTGAGGTCCACACAGGCCTGCTATTCATTAGTGCACCTCGTGTACGAATTGCATGAAGCCAATGTGAAATTGTGTTACGAGTGAGAATAATAGCCTGATTTCGGTGAATGTTGAATCGGCGACGCAACTCACTCTGAACTGTTGTGACGGACTCGTTATTCTTCCTGGATCTGTTGTAGGCGAACACGCGCTGCTCTTTCGTCCACAGCGCCATGGCTTCAACTGCAAAGAAAAAAAAATGCTAAGACACCACGGACCGAATGGTATCTGTCAGAAATATGGGACTGAGTAATAATCATTTCAAAGACGTCCGTCATCTCTGCCTCACCCTGTATATATATATATATATATATATATATATATATATATATATATATATATCTGTGTGTGTGTGTGTGTGTGTGTGTTTACGTTTTTGAGGGTGATGAAAAGTTCTCGAACCAACGCGCTTCCAAAATCTGACCAAACATCAATTTTTTTTATCTTTTCCTGATTAGGAGGAGAGGTTTCCGGAACGCCTCTCATGTATATACATAATAAAATGTTCTTACCGGCTGGCACGAACATTCATTAAATTAAGAAAAGTGGAAGACACTAAAGTAAGGCAAATTTCTCTAATTAAGTGTGTCTCTCGTTTCGAAATTAAATCTTACAAAAGAAACAGATGATAGTAGGAATGTCATATGGTTCAAGAACGGATGCTGAACACCTGACTAAGAATAGTGGAAAGAACAGCAGAAGATCTCTGTATTCATGAAGTGAAAATAATAGAGAAGATTAAATTAATTGTGACCAATTCAATAAGCTTTTCATTCACACTGTGTCGCTATTCCAAAGAAGTTAACTTCTATTCAGTCTTTTCAATCGACAGATTTCTGAAAATGTTATTACGTAATACCGACAATCTCATTGTAACATATTCGAGTGTTCCTCTCTCTTTCTTCCGCGATCTTCTCTCCCTTCCTTTCCCTGTCTAGTGAGTAGTAACTTCCCCCATATACTAAATTCATTACTTTCTCTTTTTATCATCTTTTTCTTTTGTTGGTTTCTTCTTTAGTCGTTGACTGGCGCGCAGATTCCTACTTGTAATAAATGAATCATTTGTTTCATTTTATGGGATCTGCCTTCAGCTTTTGAAAACTGGGTATTGTATATTATCAAAAGGAAGTTTTAACGTAACTTTATCTTTCATATCTCTTCAGTATTAATGGCGTCTGGACTCAGCCTAAAGTAACAAGCGAAAGTGACATCAGCAGATGGGACATGAAAATAAATTCTGTTTATTGCTTCTCTTTCCTGGGAGAATATCAACTGCACCAGTAGAATACATTGTATTCGTTGGAACTGCATCATTTTAGGCTTGTTTAGATCTCGAAATTCTTTTAATGACAGTTTAATTCCGAAGGGAACGACGTATGTGATTGTAAGAACTTAAGCATTTCATTGCAAATAATGGTAACAACAGCTTTTGTTCATCAATGAAGCCACATTCATTTTTAAGAAAAAACAGCAAGGGAGAAAAAAAGGAGCCACGTTTGAGAAAACGTAAAATACAAGGTTTGTTCAAAAATGCTATATTTTAACTTACCGGATTCAGTACGTTGGTGGGTCTGTAAAGCATTTACTGGTGATTTTTATTTTCTACACTTGATTTTCTTTATGTAATTGGAAGACGCAACAAAATAATTTCAAAGGAGATAATTGCCCATTAACTTCCAACTATATAACGGGATCTGCTTGTACTAAATGACTATTATGCAAAAACTTTATGCTAAATGTTAAAGGTATTGAAACAGAAATAATTTTTCTCTCTACAATCCATACATACATACATACATACATACATATGTGTGTGTGTGTGTTTGTGTATGTGTGTAAATATTCTCAGATGAAGTTTATCTGTAGAAGAGACAAAATGAATGAAAAGACAAGAGGACTTTATCAAGGCTATATATATATATATATATATATATATATATATATATATATATATATATATATATATATATATATATATATATGCGTGTGTGTGTGTGCGCCCGCGTGTGTGTGTATTTTTGTATGTATACCTACGCAGTCTTTAAAAGTGATAAACTATGCATTATTTATCTATTCTTCCTCCATCCCCTCGATCTTTGCTTCTAACATAATCTAGCATAATCTCAGTAGTATTTTATTGCAGCCCCGGAAAAGGTCTGTCTTAAGGGGTAGGTCCCTGAAGGTAGTTGTTAATGGCCAGGAAGTATCCAGTCTTCACTTTCCAGTTTCGATAGGTTTCAAAGGCGTCTACCCGTCCTCAATGGAGATAAATTATTTTCTACCCTACAACCCCTTTCTTACAGCCGAAACGTTTCAAGCCTCTTACTTCCCTATCGCTATTTCCATGGAAAGTGCTCAGACGAACTACATTCCCCAGTTCCACCAGTTTTAAAATTTCATGTTACGCACATTGTAGCGACCCCCCTCATTCTTTTCGTATTCCCCTGGGGTGAAATGTAAATTATTCCACTTGAGTAGCTTCTTCCCGCGAACCGCTGCTCTGTGGAACCGACTCCCGAAATGGATGTTTTTCCGATCACTACAATTTTAACTTGTTCAAGTCTTGGGTCAAATATTATCTTCCGCTCGGTGAATATCACTGTAAAAAATATAATTTAATTTCGTAATGGCAGTTTTTGTAGTCCCTGTAGAAAGGCGGATTTCCAGCGATTAAATGGGCAGTCATCTTGACAGTGGTCCTATCTTTGGCATTGTATCGATGATAGACAAAAAGCCGATAAATGAGAATATGTGCAATCACCGCTATTGACATTACCTTATCTGCACTCATAATTGTAACAAATGGTTACTAGATCCATTCTATGTATTTACATATTTCTATATGTAAATACATAGAATGGATGTAGTAACCATTAATTAACCTAGTTTATATATTTAAAGTTTAATGGGAAATAGTTCCTTTTTCCTTTTTATAAAAAGAACAACAAAAATCATACAAATATACGGCCACTTCTCACTTAACGACCTGGTTCCTTTCTAACGAGCTAAACGAGCGGATTGGTAAGTGAAAAGTAGCTGGCCGCTAATTCAAGCATACTAGGCGTGTTATGAGTTAATTTTGACTGGATTCAGAAGCTATAATACCACTTTTGCACCATTTATAATAACCTGTTCAACAGAATAGACTTACCAAAACCACGCTAATCCAACGTAACCCCGTTCCACAGAACAGACCTACCAACCAACGAAAACGACTTACCGCCGTGATCTCGATCAACCAACACGGGCACCGACCATATCTTGTGAACTCACACCATATCCAAACAAGAATTAGGTCAACTCCCTTTCTCTCGCTACCAAACGCTTAATATAACAATATGTAAGTTATTTTGCCAGGTGTGGCCCTATATTTGTCAAAGGCAAGAAAAATTCGTATCTATCTCTGAAAAGTATTTTTCTGTATAAGTTTTATACGCATCATTGACAAACAAGTTTACACGTGTAAATCGTACCAACGTGAACAAAGGTAAAAGCAGGAAATTGAATAAGTTTACGAAGAAAATAATAGAAAAAGAAATGGTGTAAAGAAAAACGCGTGGAAAAAGTTCAATAAAGTGAAGAACAGAAAGTGGGGAAAAATTATAAAGAAAGTTCAGCTTATAAAGGAAAAAAAAAAAAAGGAAACGAGAAAGTAAAATGGAAGAAAAAAGGAAAAATAAGAGAAAAACTATGAAAACGTAAAAGAAAGAGAAAACCATAATTTTATAAAGAAAAGGAAAGGAAAAGATGAAAAGACAGCAAAAATGTGTTAAAAGTAAAAGATAATAAAAAAGAAAAGAAAACTAAAACCGATAGTTGGTGTATTGGTATCCATTAAAGCCAGTTCATTAGAGTTATTCTGGAACATTCATTAACAGAGAAATCATGTGTGCCAAAAGCGAAGAACCTTTTTCAGAAATTATTGGCACTACATGCACTATATTATTTCGATATTCATTCCAAGTGGACATAGGCTTGCGAACCTTGTTTGATTTCTCATAGAGTGGAAAGAAAAAATTGTTACTTGATGACATCCACGGAAATGTTTAACCAACAACTGAATACGTCAGAACATGACTGAGATAAATGAATCAATTTTACTGAATCATTCCAATACGAAGTGTTATGCACCTAATTAGATACAACATACTGATGTAAACACTTTCTTCTCTTCCAAACATGTATAGCATTTATTTTCATTATATTTCTATTAATTTGTATATACAATAACAATATTCCGGCTAACATCTTTAAACTATCATGATAAAACAGAGAGTGCGAGATATAGCGCGTAATTGTTTTCTAAAATATCCTTGTGAATATTATATATACAACGAATGAAAATTGATCATAATGAGAACAGTAGTTTTAGCTCCATCTCTGTCTCTCTCTTTCTCTCTCTCTCAATCTATCTATCTATCTATCTATCTATCTATCTATCTATCTATCTATCTATCTATCTATCAGAATCAGAATCACCTGTCAAGTAATATTAACAATCTGGTTTCACTACATTTGTTGTTATCGTAATATGAGGCATGCTCAGATGAAGATCATGCAACTGCGGTCACACAAGGCAATATTTTCTGAAATCGGATGTTGAAAATTGCTGCTACCATTGCCATAAAGATATACGGTACATCTGGTGACTATTTAAATAGACCTAGAACTAGACTAGCTAGAAAAACGGCCCTACTAATGCTCCTTTCAAGCAACTACATTCACTGACTTTCAACGATGAAAATAAATGTCCTTAATATGACAAATAATATAAGTCAAGAATAGAGTCTGAAAATGAATTTAATCACAGTAAGATATCACCTAAAAATTTGATCTCACGAGACAGACGCCTGCAAAATGATATATGTTTCTGAAAGGATAAGTAGGTATTCTTCCAGTTTTCCAAAGAACTTATAAATAGATCAGAAGTTACTCGTCTGTCACCTACCACCACTCTTCCCTGATCTCCCCGACCATCTCAATAGGTGGTAGGTGGTGGTCAGTATTCACCTATGAAGCATAGCTAAATTTCTTACCACTTCTCATCATACCAAGCAGCCTGCACACAGAAACATGAAACTTTTCACTTGTTCTATCATCATAGTTATCCGGAAGTTATTTTTGTCTATGTATAACTACATTACAACTTAATCGATAAAATGTTTCTTGTTTGACTAAGCTGTAGTCCTGTACAACCTGTCACTGTCAGGAGTAGATGGAACTCCATAGCCGTAGTGAAGGCAGTCCATTTTGAGAAGAAAACTCTAATGAAACCAGGAGTAAACCGTTTAAATCAACTGTCATTGGAATGCATGATGACACTCTGGTGTAGATGGCATTACATGATAAACTATATATTTGGCTTTTACACCACCCCCGCGGAGCATAATACGCATGTCAGTGAACATGGTCTGGGAAAACTATCCAGATGAGTACTAAGGTACTGAAAGACAAACATAGGTATAATAAATTCCATAAATTCATTCCACATTGCCCGTCACACGGGCAACAAAGGGACACGGTCCACTGTTGTCCCAACCTTGGAACAGTGTTCGAAAGCTACGTGGTTACCAAACAAAATTTCTTGTATGCAAAAACATCTACATTCATTTCACCATTCAATGTTCACATACCTAACACCGTAAATAAGCTGCCTGAACTTGTCTCATCTGCCACTGAACTGACTATCAATGTTATGTGTATTCGGGAACACCGCTATTTTCATCCTGATGTCAGACTCAAACATCATATTGTTGGGAAAGGCTGTGTCTTGATCTCAGCCTCTGCATTGGCGGTGTTGGCATGTTACTCAGACCACTAGCCTATGAACTTATGAACATTGAAGAATTGAACCCAGAATCATCAAAGCTAGCTTCAATGGCAACCCTATAATGACCATAATCTGCTATTCCCCAACAAATTCTAGCGACGAAGAAGAGGTGACATTTTTATCAGCATCTCTCTTCTCTTGTATGTACTAATCCCAAGCCATAGTTTCCTGATTATTGGTAGCTTGGTGTCAGTAACATTCACATGTCACATGTTCTCTAACAGAAATTGCATGTTTCTGGGAGACTTTGTAAAGGAGAATAATCTTGTTTGTCTCACTAACAAATTTCAGAAGAATTCTAAGCAATGGTCATTCACCCACACCAATGGCACAAAGGCCCATCACATCTTGATAAATAAAAAGTGGAAGAACGGTGTAATGAATTGCTAAGCCTGCAACATATCTGAAGGAGTATCAGATTGTTTCTTCCACCATCCGACCTAGCCTTAGAGACAATAAGAAAAGGCAGTCTGCCTTCCCACCATATCTTTTCTAACAACAATCTGTCATCTGAAAGACCAGTACACCGTTGCTGTAAGACACTTTGAGAAATCTACAAGAATTCAATTACTTTTGTAATTTCTGAATAGAAAAATATCAAAACCTGTAATATTTGCATTTCTTTCTACATGTACAATGGAAAATGTTCAAACCTGCAATAATTCCACTGGGTTTCTATCTTAAAAAGTGAAAAATATCATAATCAATATTTTGTTACTTTTCTGTAGGCACTATTCAATACAATAATTCAATTCAATAATTCAGTGGTGTTTCTATCATAAAAATTTTAAAATATCATAATTTTCAATACTTCATTTCTTTTCTATAGGTACAATTGAAAATGTGTAAAATCTTCTATAATTCCATTGGATTTCTGCCTTCACAATTGATAAATAAAATCTGTATTATTTACATTTCTTTTCTGCAAGTAAAATTGAAAACTTTCAAAACATGCTATTATTTCATTGGTTTTTTATCTTCTGAATTTAAAATATCAAAACCTGCAATATTTATATTTCTTTTTACATATATATTTCAAACATTTCAAAATGTGCAATAATTCACTTACTTTTCTAACTTTACATTTGAAAAATATCAAAATTTGCAATATTACATTTGTATATTTAAAATTGAAAATGTTCACAATCTGCAATATTTCAATTGGTTTTCTATCTTCCTAGTTGAAAAATATCAACATCTGCAATATTTCTATTTCTTTTCTACATGTACAATTGAAAATGTTCAAAACCTGCAATGATTCCATTTTGTTTCTATCTTAAAAATTGAAAAATATCATAATCTTTAATATTTTGTTTCTTTTCTGTAGGAAGAATTGGAATTGTTGAAAATCTGCTATAAATCCTTTGGATATCTGCCTTAAGAATTCATTAAAAAATTTGCAATATTTCCATTTCTTTCCTACAAGTAGAATTGAAAATTTCCAAAATCTGAAATAGATTCATTGGCTTTCTCTCTTCTCATTTGAAAAATATTGAAATCTACATTATTTCCATTTCTTTATTACATGTATAAATGAAAATCTTGTTAATTTAAAAATATCCAAATCTGCAGTATTTCTATTTTTTCTATATGTACATTTGAAAATGTACAAAATCTATATAATTCCATTAGTTTTCTATCTTCTTGATTGAAAAATATCGAAATCTGCAATTTGTCCTTTTCTTTTCTACATGTACAACTGTAAATGTTAAAAACTACAATAATTCAATTGCTTTGTATCTTCTCAATCAGGAAATATCAAAATCTGAAATGTTTCCATTTCATTTGTACATGTACATTTGAAAAGATTCAAAGTCTGCAATAATACAATTGATATTTTATCTTCTTAATTGAAAAATATCAAAATCTGCAATATTTTCATTTGTTTTCGACTTTTTTGAAAAAGATCAAAATTGACAATATTACTTTTTGTTTTCTAACTTTCCCATTGAAATCTAAAACAATAAGGAATATTTAAATTTTTCTAACTTTACAAATGAAAAGCATAGAAATGAACCTTATTTCTATGTTTTTTTTATTTTCAATTGAAATTTATCAAAATAGGCTACATTTCTGTTTTTTCTAACTTTTCAATTAAAATATAGCATAATCTTCTATATTTTCATTTGTTTTCTAACTTTTCAAATAAAAACTATAAAAATGACCCATATTTCCATTTTTTCTTCCTTTTCAATATAAAAAGATCAAAATTTGCATTATTTCCATTTGTTTTCTAACATTTAAATTAAAAATGATCAAAATCTACATTAATTCTTTTTGTTTTCAAATTTTTCAATTGAAATCTATAAAAATGAGCAATATTTCCATGTGATTTTCATTTTCAATTGCAAAGCATTAAAATCTGCAATATTTTCATTTGTTTTCTAATTTTTCTATCCATTTTACCATGCTTTCTATCTGTTCAATAGAAAAATATCAAATCTGCAATATTTCCATTTCTTTTCTGACTTTTCAATTGAAAACTGTAAAAATGAGTGATACATCAATTTTTTGTGTACCTTTTTAATTGAAGAATATCAAAATCTGTAATATTTTCTTTTCTACCTTTCAAGTGAAAAAAATAAAAACCTGCTATATGACTTTTATTTTTTAACTTTCCCACTGAAATCTATAACAATGTGCTATATTTCCATTTGTTATATACGTTTTCAATTGAAAATTAACAAAGTCTGCAAATAAAAACTATACACTTGGGCTATATTTCCATGTGTTTCCTACATTTTCATTTGAAAAATATAAAAATCTACAATATTTGCATTTGTTTTCAAACTTTTCCAACTGTAAAAATGAGCCATAATTTAATTCTTTTTCTATCATTTCAATTAAAAAATAAAATCTGCAAAATTTCAAATTATTTTTTACCTTTCTATTGAAAAAGATCAAAATGTCCAATATTTCCATTTGTTTTCTTACTTTTCAATTAAAAGATAAACCAATCTCCAATATTTCCATTTGTTTTATAAATTTTCAAATGAAAAGTATAAAAATGACCTCTATTTCCATGTGTCTTCAACATTTCAATTGAAAAAGAACAAAATTTGCATTTTTTACTTTTGTTTCATGATTTTTACATCGAAATCTATAACAATGTGCTCCATTTCTTTTCTACATTTCAATTGAAAACGATCAAAATCTTTAATATTTCCATTTGTTTATTAACTTTTCGATTCAAAGAGATAATGTTGTGGTGTCCTCCCTCTAAAGAGTCTATGTTGGACTCTCCTGCCTACTATAAGATTAGTAGGACAGAAGGCTTCGGGGAACAGTGAGCACTAGATTTAGATTGCGCACTAGTTCATTCAATACACTCTTACTAGTTGTGTAATACTCTTCTGGTGTACTTACTGTTTAATATATGATATATCAGAAAACCTGGTTTTTGTTATTACTTAACCATTTACTTGGTCACAACATCTTGACTAGGGATTCGAAGAAACGGATTTCACGTTAAATCATAAAAAATATATTTTTTGCCAGTGTCTACAACAGTGGTGAAGAAAGGAATTCTAATCCAACTCTACGACAAAAGCGTATCCAGTGTTAATTACAACACTGACAGTGAGAAAAAGAAACTCTTCAAAACAAGAGGATTTCTACAAGTTCAATTCAGTGGTTGGGAAGAAGGTTGGTGAACCTTGTTATTTTTCCATTCCAACAAGTCAGTAAAAGAACTGTACAATCAAACAGACTTATTTTTTTTTCGCCGATAGGGTAAAGTAAAAATTTACCTCCTCTCCCACTTTTAAATTTTTCAGTAAAAGAATCAAAGTCAAACAGACTTATTTAAGAGGGTAAAGAGAAAAAGTTCCCCCCTCTCATTTCTTAGTTTTAAGCAGTAAAATGGAGTGTAATGCTAGAGTTGCTGAAACACCAATAGGAACAACAACTACTGTTGGAACAGAAATATCAAGAAAGACAGGAACACCAACAGGAACAACATTTGCTGTTGGAGCAGAAATACCAAGAAAGACAAGAGAAATTCCGAGAACAAACAAAACACCAACAGGTACAACAACTACTGTTGGAACAGAAATATCAAGAAAGACAAGAGGAATTCCAACGAGAACAAGCAGAATACCAGAAGGAATTTGAGGAAATGCACCTAGAAATTCAGGTTAGACAACAGAAACTGGAAGAAAAGCTTCTTTAAACACAGAATAAGCAAAGGCACTTATATATAACCATAAAACAAAATGAGTACAGTAATAACGCGTTCTCTCAAAACGCTATATGGAGTACTATTGAAAACTTTACGTACGCACCTGAAGAAGAAATTACATTCGCTTCGTACTTTAAACCAGGGCTTATACAATACGGATTGCGCAAATTGGGCTGACCATAAAAAGGTTCGCCTACTCCTCAGGAAATTAGGTATAGCAGAATATACTAAGTTTTTTACCTATATTTTGCCTAAGAAAACTAGCGACTTGAAATTTAAAGAGACGGTTCAATCATTAACAGAATTCTTCAGCCCCAAAACGTCACTGTTCCACAAGCGTTGAAAATGCATGAATCTCACCCGCAAAGAAGACGAAGTTCATACTACTTTCGCGAGTGAAGTCGATAAACACTGCAATGACTTAAAATTGGCAGACTTAAGCGCCAATAATTTTAAATGCTTGATTTGCGAAAGACGCCGAAATACGTCATTGGATACTCAATGAACTTGAAAACGGGACCGAGCAAATTGCCGAAGATTGTCAACGTTTCGTGCGCGTTAGAGAGGATTGGGAAAACATCGAACAGAGTGGCGTGGTTCACATTCAAAAATACGCCAAAGAAAATTTTTTAAAAATACGCCAACCAACGAATAAAGTTACTTTGCTTTCAAGACCACGTTTCGGATGTGGTCAATTACATTGGTATAGAGATTGTCTTTTTAAACATAAAATGTTTTAATTGCGATAAATTGAGACACAAAAGTTCCCACTGCAGGATTAAGAACAAGACAAAAAAACGTGTTGTAAAAATTGATGAACCAGAAAGTCGTGACATCAGGAAATATATTGAAGTGCAAATATTTAACAAAAATATAAGGCTACAGCTTGATTCGTGTTCAGAATTATCCATAGTTATCAAACATAGAAAAACTGGGTAAGCCGGCTTTATTAAGAACGAACCGAAAAGCTAAAACGGTAACTGGCGATCCTATTAAGTTTATCGGCGAACTTGTAACGAACGTGTCATTTAAAGGTAAAACTTTAAAACTAAAGGCGTATATTATGAAGTATACAAGTAATTTGTTCGGGACTGACTGGTTAGAACAGTTTCAACTTTAGGATATGCCTATTAACTCATTATGTCAAAAAGTCGAAAATTTGACTAACGAAGCAGAAAAGTTGAAAGGTGAACTTAAAAATTTTTTTCCAGACGTGGAGGACTAGGAAAATGCCCAAAAATGTCTGCTAAGTTTGAGTTAAAGTCAGACGTAAACCCAGTTTTTAAGAAAAAACGTAACGTTCCAATGGCCGCATTAAATCAAATTGACGAGGAGCTGAATCGTCTTGAGGAAATGGGAGTTCTGGCAAAAGTTGAATATAGTGAATGGGCATCTCCCACAGTTTATATTTAAAAAAAGAGCAAAGAAATTCGTGTATGTGCTCACTTCTCTACGGGGCTGAACAGCACCCTAAAGGATCAAACTTTGTCCCCTTCCAAGTCCAGAGGAGATATTCAATAACCTCAGTGGAGGAAAATATTTTTCTAAGATCGACTTAAGACACCCATATCTACAAATACCCGTGGACGAGGAATGCTCGAAGCTCCTTTGTATAAGCACCCACAGAGCTTTATAAAATTTTTTAAGACTTTCGTTCGTTGTTACGGTCGCCTCTTCCATTTCCAACAGGTCATGGACACGATGTTAAATGGTCTGGATTTTGCGGTGGCCTATCTCGATGACGTCCTAATGAAAAGCGAGAGCATCGAGGAACACAAATCGCACGTCTGGCAGGTGTTCATGAGAATCCAGGATTACGGATTCAAATTAAAAGACGGGAAGTGTGATTTTTTTCTTAGAGAGGATTAAGTACTTGGAGCAAATAATTGACAAAGACGGAAGACGTCCCAACCCAGATAGGGAAACGGCAATAAAGAATATGTCAGCAACAGAAAATGTGTCGGCTCTTCAAAGTTTTTTAAGTTTTGCCAATTATTACAACGTTTTTGTTCCAAGAATGCACAGTTTTAGAGCTCAGAAGTCCCAAAAGAAAAAAGTAATTTACGAAACCTTTAGAAATTAACCCGAAAAAGAAAAGATATTGAACATCTTTCATTTCATACCATGTCTACAGAAAAAGGAAAAGAATGAGTAAAAAACCCATCTTCTCACTTATGAATTTCAAATTACCAGAAAAGCACAATACGCATTGGATCATTGGAAATTATTATCATTTAAAAAAAAAATGTAAACGTAATTCCCGTATATAGCTTTTTCAAAGTGGTTGTTTCTGACTATTTATTTTTTTTGTGAAAAAGGATTGAATAAAAGGCTCCATACGGAGTCAGGCTGAAAAGAGGGCGTGTTGTGGTGTCCTCCCTCTAAAGTGTCTATGTTAGACTCTCCCGCCTACTATAAGATTAGTAGGAAAGAAGGCTTCGGCGATTGAGCGCTGGTTCATTCGATACACTCTCACTAGTCGTGTAATACTCTTCTCGTGTGCGTACTGTTTAATATACGATATATCTGGAAACCTGGTTTTTGTATTTCTTAACCATTTACTTGGTCACAACAGATAAAATGTGCAATATTTCCTTTTGTTTTCAAACTTTTCAATTGAAATCTATAAAAAAATTCAATTGAAATCTATATTCCCACCTCATGATCAACTGTCAGATTTACATACGGTTTATGTGTTTTTATTGCGAAATTGTAAAATCAGTAATATTTACATGAGATTTATGCTTTTTTTATTAACAACCAGTACAATTAATAATATTTTCATCGGTCTCTAACTTTTATATTGAGAAATTGAAAAATCACACATATTTTCATGTCTTTTACTTTTTTATTGCGAAATTGTAAAATCAGACATGTTTCCATCAGTCTTTGTTACTGAGATGTTGTAAAACTTATCTTATTTGCATCAGCTTTATGCTTTGTGATTGAGAAATTGTAAAATAATACATATTTTCATATTTCTTTTTCTTTTCTATAGAGAATTTTCAAATATTTTCATATTTTTATCAGATTGTGGTTTTTTATAGAGAAATTTTACAATCAGGCAAGTAGATGTATTCTTTTTTATTGCAAAATTGTAAAATCAGACATATTTTCATGTCTTTTTCTTTTTAATAGAGGGATTGTAAAATCATTCTTATTTACATCAGACATATAGTTCTTTATTGAGCATTTGTAACATCAGCTATATTTCGTTTTTTTTTTTTGAGAAATTGTAAAATGCGACATATTATCTCCGTTTTTTATTCATAAATTGTGAAATCAGAGATGTTTTCATCTGTCTTACTATTTTATTGTGAAATTCTAAAATCAATCGTATTTATATGAGGTTTATTCTTTTTTATTAAGAAATTCTAAAATCAGAGAAATATTCATCTGGCTTTTTCTTTTTTATTCAGAAATTTAAAAATGAGTCATATTTACTTCAAATTTAAGCTTTTCTATTGTGAAATTCTAAAATCAGTCATATTTTCAGCAGTCTTCTTATTTATTGAGAAAATGTAAAATCTACCAGATTTTCATCAGATTTTTTATTGAGAAATTGTAGTCAGACATATTTTTCCCGTCTTTTTCTCTACTTATTGAAAAACATTAAAATCTGTCATATTTACATCAGACTTGTTTTTTACTTGAGAAATTGTAAAATCAGACATGTTTTAGTCTATTTCTGTTTTTATTTAGAAATTCTAAAATCTGTCATACTTGTATCAGACTTATGCATTTTATTGAGAAATTCTAAAATCTGTCATACTTGTATCAGACTTATGCATTTTATTGAGAAATTCTAAAATCTGTCATACTTGTATCAGACTTATGCATTTTATTGAGAAATTCTAAAATCTGTCATACTTGTATCAGACTTATGCATTTTATTGAGAAATTCTAAAATCTGTCATACTTGTATCAGACTTATGCATTTTATTGAGAAATTCTAAAATCTGTCATACTTGTATCAGACTTATGCATTTTATTGAGAAATTCTAAAATCTGTCATACTTTTATCAGACTTATGCATTTTATTGAGAAATTCTAAAATCTGTCATACTTGTATCAGACGTATGCATTTTATTGAGAAATTCTAAAATCTGTCATACTTGTATCAGACGTATGCATTTTATTGAGAAATTCTAAAATCAGAAGTATTATCATCTGTCTTATTGTTTTTTATAGAAAGATTTTGAAAATTCTTCTATCTTTTTCTTTTTTTGTTGAGAAATTTTAAGATCTGTCATATTTACATATACATTTATGTATTTTTATTGGGAAATTGCAAAATCAGATACATTTTGAACTGTCTTTATCTTTTTTATTGAAAAACTTTAAAATTCATCATATTCAGATCAGATTTACTTTTATATTGAGAAATTGTAAAATCAGACAAATTTCCTTTGTCTTTTTCTGTTTTTACTGCAAATTTTGAAAATCTAACTCATGTTTTTTATTTAGAAATTGTAAAATAAGACATGTTTTAATCTGTCTTTTTCTGTTGTTACTGAGAAATTTTAGAATCTGTCATACATGTATCAAATTCATGCATTTTTATTGCGAAATTCTAAAATCAGGTGGATTTTTATCTGTCTTATATTTTCATACTGAAAAACTTTTAAATCTGTTATATTTACATAAGATGTATGCTTTTTATTGAGAAATTGTAAAATCAGATATATTTTCATGACTTCTTTGTTTTTGCTGATAAATTTTATAAACTGTCATACTTATATCTGATTTATGTTTCTTTATTGAGAAATTGTAACATATTTTTCTCGGTCTATATCTTTTTATGCGGAAATTATAAAATCTGACATATTTACATTAGATTTATGCATTTCTTTGAGAAATTGAAAAATCATACATATTTTCATCTGTCTTTTTATTTCTTCTTGGGAAATTTTAACATCTGTCATATTTATATCTGTCTTTTTCTTTTCATAGAGAAATTAAAGAATCTGCCACATTTATATTAGATTTATGTTTTTGTTGAGAATTTGTAAAATTATAACATTTTCATCAGCTTTTTCTATTTTTGTTGAAAAATTTAAAAATCTGTCATATTTACAGCAGATTTGTGCTTTTTATTGAGAAATTGTAAAATCAGGCATATTTTCCTCATTTTTTCTTTTTGAGAAATTTTAAGATCTGTCATATTTTTATCAGACTGATGCTTTTTCATTGAAAAAATGTAAAATCAGACGTGTTTTATTTTTTTTATTGAAAAATTTAAAATATTACATCTGATTTGTGGTTTTTTAATTGTAAAATAAGATATATTTTCCTCTGTCTTTTTCTGTTTTTATTGAAAAATTTTACAATCTGTCATATTTATATTTTATTTTATTTAGTGAAATCAGACAAATTTTCTTCTATTTTTCTGTTTTTATTGAAAACATGTCATATTTACATCAGGTTTAATTTTTTAACAAGAAATCAGACAAATTTTCCATAATTTTGTATGTTTTTTCATAGAATAATTTTAAAACATGTCACATTTATTTCAGATTTATATTATTTTACAGATATATTGTAAAATCAAAAAGGTATAAAATAAAAAGGTATATGCTTTTTTTATTGAGAAATTGTTCACTGTCTTTTACTGTTTATATTCAGAAATTGTAAAATGACATAAATTTGACTCTGTTTTTGTGATAATTGAAAAATTTCAAAGCATGAAGTATTTACTCTATATTATTTTATTGTGACATTGTAAAATCAGACAAATTTTACTCAGACTATTTCTGTTATATTTTATTTTTAAATTGTCTTCAGATTTTTAAATTGTCTTCAGATTTTTTTTATTTTAAATTGCCTTCAGATTTTTCCTTTTATTAAGAAATTGCAAAATCAGACAAATTTTCCTGTTTGTACAGTTTTTATTGAAAAATTTTAAAACGTTTACATCAGATTTATGTTTTTTTTATTGAGAATTTTTGTAATCAAAAAAATTTTCTGTCTTTTAGTGATTTTAATGAAACATTTTTAAATATATTTCATTTAAATCAGATTATTTCTTTTTTATTGGGAAATAGTAAAAACAGACAAATTTTCAACTGTATAGTCCTGTTTTTATTGAAAAAATTTAAAACGTTATATTTACATCAGATTTATGTTTTTTATTGAGATATTGAAAAATCAGGCAAAGCTTCCTTAATCTTTTACTGCTTTTATTGAAAAATTTAAAATGTGTTATATTTACATCATATTTATTTTATTATATTGTAAAATCAGAGAAATTTTACTCTGTTAATTTCTGTTGTTTTTAAATAAAAAACGATTCATATTTACATCAGATTTTTTATTGACACATTCTAAAATCTGACAAATTTCCCTCTATCTTTAATTTTTTGTTGAACATTTTTAAAACGTTTCATAATCACATCAGCTTTGAGCTTTTTTATTGAGAGATTGTGAAATCAAAAAAATTTTCCTCAGTCTTTTACTGTTTTTATTGCAAAATGTTAAAAACATATCCTATATTCATCAGATTTATGCTTTTTTATTGAGAAATTGTAAAATCATGACAAATTTCCCTTTGTGACCTTAAGTCGACCCAGTCCAAGATATAGACATATGATGATGTCGATGAATACCATCTTGTCACTTCATCAAGTGCAATCTGGTTACTGGCATAAGGCAGAACTGTCCCTTGATCCTTGGCCGAAGTGATTCTCTCAATGCTGAAGTTGGGTCTGCTGGATCACAAGGGCTTAAGTATGTTGTGTATCACAATTTGCTACTAAAAGTAACAAAATTGCACCTTGGTAAATTTTAGTAAATCGTTTGCCAATTTCATCTCAGCTTTCCTCTAATGTTGAAATCAAAGAAGAAATGTCGCAACACAGGATTCGATGATAAAAGAAAATTTTATTTTATTTTCCTTCAGCCAAATTCAACGCTAAATACTTCGTTTCAAGTTGATATCAAGCCACAACTCCAAACTCCTGTTCCACACTAGAATACGGAATAGTTAAATTTAACACCTGAAACACCTCATACCTAACAATGGTACAGTCATCAAGAACAATATTTTGTTGTTCTCCACCAGAATGACACATTCCAAAGCACTATAGTACTTCCAAAGTTCAGTTACCAGGTCCACCGGTAACCTCAAGTGATGTGGGAGTTTTTTTTTCTGTACTCTCAATAACAATTCCTTTAAGTGACGAGGAGTGACTATACTCATAGACAATGTCCCAACGACAACATATCCAGCTGAGCCCTTACAGTGGGCTATGATAAGATTTTAGCCACCCTTGATTACAGCAATTTTGGCTTGTATAATAATGTCTCTTCTTTTTTTTTTTCAGACAATACCTTTTTGGTATCAAGCTACTCTCATCTATGAACAATAGTTGACTTATAAGAGCAATGAAAGTTCGTGGAAGTAAGGAAATTAGTGACTTTCAACAAAGGGCAAATAATAGGATGGCATCAGTGTGGCAAGTCAAATAGAAAAATTGCAAGGTTTTTCAAGGTTAATCATCAAACGGTTAATAATATAGTCATGAAATTTAATGAAGAATGCCATTGTCGTATGTAACAACGTTCAGAAACACCAAGCATCGTGTCTGAATGAACAAAAAGGGCGTTGAATAAGGAAGTCATCAGAAACCGTCGTCTGAGAGTCAAAGATGTCATCAACAGCATGGAAACGTCGCCAAATGCGGTCAGAAGGATTCTGAAAGATCTAGGCTGTCAAAGAAGAGTTGCAAAAAGAAGCCCTTGATTTCAGAGGTTTACAGGAACGTTCGTATGGACTGGGCGAGAGAATTCAAGAGCAAAGATTATGAATTTTGGCAGTCTTTAATTTGGTCAGATGAAAGTAAATTCGGCCAATATTCTAATTCGAGATTATTTTTTTTATAGAGAATTTGTAAAATCAGACAAATTTTCTCTGTAAAGATTATATTGAAAATTGTTAAATCTATCATATATATTTCAGATTTATCCATTTTTTGAGAAATTGTAAATTAACAAAAATTTCACTTTGTCATAATGTTTTTATCGCAAAAAGTTAAAATCTATCATATTTATATCAGATTTATGCTTTTTTATTGAGAAATTATGAAATCAGGCAAATTTCTCTATCTTTTAATGTATTTATTGAAAAATGTTAAAAATAATCATGCTCATATCAGATTGAAGCTTTTTTTAAAATAGAAATTCTAACCACAGACAAATATCTCTCAGTCTTTTAATGATTCTAATTGAAAATTTTAAAATCTATCATGTATATCAGATTTCTGAATTTTGTAATAAGAATTTGAATAAGCATACACACTTCTGTCTGACATTTAATATTTTTATTGCAAAATATTACGAACGGCCACATTTGCATCAGGTTTATGCTTTTATTATTGAAAAAAATGTAAAATCGGACAAATATCACTCCGTCTTTAATGATTCTAATTGCAAAATTTTAAAATCTATCATACGTATATCTGACTTCTGCATTTTGTAATAAGAATTTGTATAATCACACAAACTTCTGCCTTTTAATATTTTTATTGCAAAATGTTAAGAATGGTCACGTTTACATCATATTTATGCTTTTTATTGAAAAAATGTAAAATCAGACAAATATCTCTCAATCTTTAATGACTATAATTGCAAAATTTTAAAATCTATCATATGTATATCAGATTTCTGCATTTGGTAATAAAATTCGTATAATCATACAAACTTCTGTCTGTCTTTTAATATTTTTATTACAAATATTAAAACGGTCACATTGACAGCTGGTTTGTGCATTTTTTGAAAAAATGTAAATCTGACAAATATCTCTCAGACGTTAAATGATTCTAATTGCAAAATTTAAAAATCTATCATATGTATATCAGATTTCTGCATTTTGTAATAAGAATTTGTATAATCATATAAACTTCTGTCTGTCTTTTAATATTTTTATTGCAAAATGTTAAGAACTGTCACGTTTACATCTGGTTTATGCTTTTTTATTGAAAAAATGTAAAATCGGACAAATATCTCTCAGTCTTTTAATGATTCTAATTGAAAAGTTTTATAATCTCTCATATCTATACCAGATTTCTGCATTTTGTAATAAGAATTTGCATAATCATACAAACTTCTGTCTATCTTTTAATGCTTTTTGCAAAAGTTAAATACAGTCTCATTTTTATCCTGTTTATGAATTTTTCTTGAAAAAATGTAAAATCAGGCACATATCTCTGAGTTTTTAATGATTCTAATTGCAAAATCTTAATATCTATCATATGTATATCAGGTTTCTGCATTTTGTAATAAGAATTTGTATAATCTTACAAACTTCTGTCTGTCTTTTAATATTTTCATTGCAAGATGTTAAAAACGGTCACATTCACATGAGGTTTATGCTTTTTTATTCAAAAAATGTAAAATCAGACAAATTTCACTCCGTCTTTTAATGATTCTAATTGCAAAATTTTAAAATCAATTATATGTATATCAGATTTTTGAATTTGTAATGAGAATTTGTATAATCATACAAAATTCAGTCTGACTTTTAATATTTTTTATTGCAACATGTTAAAAACGGTCACGTTTACATCATGTTTATTCTTTTTTATTGAAAAATTGTAAAATCGTACAAATATCTCTCAGTCGTTTAATGATTCTAATTGCAAAATTTTAAATCTATAATATGTATATCAGATTTTTGCATTTTGTAATCAGAATGTGTAAAATCATATAAACTTCTGTCTTTTAATAATTTTATTGCAAAATGATAAAACCGGTCACGTTTACCTCATGTATGATAAGAACTGTCACATTTACATCCGGTTTATGCTTTTTTTATTGAAAAAATGTAAAATCAGACAAATTTCACTCTGTCTTTTAATGATTCTAATTGCAAAATTTTAAAATCTATCATATGTATATCAGATTTCTGCATTTTGTAATGAGAATTTGTATAATGATACTAACTTCTGAGTTTGTCTATATTTCTGAGATGAGGTATTATGTACAGTATTTACATTAGTCGGACTATTGTCCTCATCTTTGTCGCCATATTTGTCACAACATTTCGGCCGTTGTACGCTCCGGCCTTCTTCAGGTGGTTGGAATTTCGAACTGAACCCTTTATTTCGATCACTGGGGTAGACTGTTCTAGTTCCACGTGCCATGTTTGATGGATGTCAATTATCAGTTATCTCCTGATAATTTTCTCTAATATTGAACTCACACTCTTTGGGTCTGTCACTGGATCTAACCAACGCCTTTATCCACTGTGCCATGTGTCCTTGAGGACTTCTGGGTATGAATTTCTGGGTATTATAAACCTAATGTTTTCAGCAACCATTTTTACCAGTGCTCATATTGCAATTTTTGCTGTTATCACATCATGTTTTTACCAGAGCTCATATTGCAACTTTGTTATCATTGCTTTTCTCTGGCACTCCTTATTACTGGTTCCCATATTGTATTTATTTCTATGCTTGGTCGACTTAGGAGATTTTTGTGGCCTAGCATATGTGCTGATTCCTTAAGTTTACGAATTTTCCAATGGTGTTCCCTGTCTATGATCTCAACATGATCCCACAGGGGACGGTGATCTCCCTTCTCTCTCCATATGTGGTCAGCCACGCCTGATTTTTCTACTTCCCCTCGCGTTACAGCTTTCTGGTGTTCTTGAAGCCTTACCTTGAGGGGGCGGCCTGTCTACCCTTTATATTCCTTTCCGCAGCTGCACAGGATAGCGTACACACAGTCTTTGGTCATGTTCTCCTCTATTGGGGGGGGTCTCACTCGAGAGAGATATCTGCGAAGTGTTGTCACGCTTTTGAAGGTTGTCCTGATGTTATATGGACCGCAGATCTTTTGTATTTTCTCTGATAACCCCTTCACATAAGGCAGGCAGACTGTTTTCTGAGTGTTGTTGTCCTCCTCCTCCTCTTGTACCCGCCTATCCCAGTTTTGTGGGGCTGCTGTCATGTACCCAGGGTAGTTGTTACGTTGTAGGGTACTACTTATACTGGCCAATTCCTTATCTAACGTCTCTGGGTCGCCGCTTATGACTTTTGCTCGGTGTTGTAAGCAACGGACGATGCCTTTCTTTACGCTGTATGGATGGTGGGAGTTGAAATTGAGGTACTGTCCGGTGAATGTCGGCTTACGGTATACGGATGTCTTGAACCCATGCTCTGTTCGAGATATTAGTACATCCAGGAATGGGAGTGTGTTGTTACTCTCTTTCTCCATTGTGAACTGTATCGAAGGTCTTATTGAGTTCACATGGTCCAGTAGAACCTGGACATCTTCCCGGTGTGGCCAGAGTATGAAGGTGTCATCCACGTACCTTAACCATATAGTTGGCTTTAGAGATATAGATTCTAATGCCATTTCTTCAAAGTATTCCATGTATATATTCGCCATTGCTGGTGATAATGGCGAGCCCATTGCTAAGCCCTCATCCTGTCGATATATGTGTGATCCCATTCCGAAGTGTGTTGTTTGTGTACAGAAAGTCAACATCTCCATCAGATTATCTATTGGAATACTGGTCCGTTCTTCTAGGGAAGAGTCAGAGGTCAATCTGTCTCTGACTACTGAGAGTGCCTCCTCCGTGGGTACCTTGGTGAACAAACTCACCACGTCCAAGCTCACCATCTGGTTGGATAGGATGGGAGCATCTTTGATTATTTCCACGAAGTGGGCGGAGTTTCGGGCATATGAAGGAGACTTTCCGATCAATGGGTCAATTATATCTAAGCGACTCAGATTTCTGCATTTTGTAATGAGAATTTATATAATTATACAAACTTGTAAAATCAAAAAAATTACCTATATCTTTTAATTTTTTTATTGAAAGTTTTAAAACATGTCATATTTACATCTGATTTATACTTTGTTACTCAGATATTGCAAAATCCATCAAATTTCATTTTATCTGTTTACTTTTTTTTAATGTTAAAATGTGCAATATGTACATCAGATTTACCTATATCTTTTAATTTTTTTATTGAAAGTTTTAAAACATGTCATATTTACATCTGATTTATACTTTGTTACTCAGATATTGCAAAATCCATCAAATTTCATTTTATCTGTTTACTTTTTTTAATGTTAAAATGTGCAATATGTACATCAGATTTATGCTTTTTTATTGTGAAATTCTAAAATCAGACTAGTTTACCTCTGTCTTTTAATTTTTTCACTGAAAAATGTTAAAATATATCATATTTACATCAGATTTATGCTTTCTCAGAGAGAAATTGCAAAATCAGACAAATTTCTCTTTATAATTTACTGATTTCATGGAAAAATGTTAAAATGCTTCATATTTACAACAGTTATGCATTTTTAATGAGTAATTGTAAAATTAGACCAATTTCCCAATAATGCTAAAATGTGTCATATGTACATTAGATTAATTCTTTTTGTTTGAAAATATGAAAAATCAGACAAATTTCCCCCATCATTTAAAGATTTTATTGACAATTTTTAAAATGTGTCATATCTAAACCCGATTTATGCTTTTTATTGAGCAATTTAAAATCAGTCAAATTTCCTTCGATCTTTTACTGTTTTTTATTGAAAAATGTTAAAACGTGTCATATTTACATCAGATTTTTTGCATTTTATTGAGAAAATGTAAAATGAGACAAATTTTCATTTGAGTATTTATTGTTTATTTTCTTGTCATATTTATCTTTTACTGTTTTTTTAATGTTAAAATGTATCATATTTAAATCAGATTTATTTTTTTCTATTGTAAAATCGAACTAATTTCCCTCTTCATTTTAAAGTCTTTGCTGAAAAATGTTAAAACATGGTATAATTATGTCAGATTTTCCTTTGTTACTAAGAAATCATAAAACAAAAAGATTTTCTCTGATTTTTAAGTATTTTATTAAAAAAATATTAAAATGTGTCCTATTTATATCATATTTATACATTCTTTATTGATAAATTGTAAAATCAGTCAAATTTCCCATTATCTCTTTTTGTTTATATTGAAAAATGTTAAAATTTATTTACATCAGATTTATGCTTTTTTATTGAGAAAATGTGAAATCAAAATTCACCTTAAATTTTACCATTTTTATTGAAAAAGTTAAAATGTGTCATATTTATATCAGATTTATGCTTTTCTGTTGAGAAAATGTGAAATCAAAATTTGCTTTTAACTTTTACTGTTTTTATTGAAAATTTTAAAATGTCTCATATTTACATCAGATTTATGCTTTTTTATTGAGAATATGTGAAATCAAAATTCGCTTTTTCCTTTTACTAATTTTATTGAAAAATGTTAAAATGTGTTATATTTACATTATATTTTTGCTTTTTTATTGGCCAATTGTAAAATCAGTCAAATTGCCCTCTATCTGTTATTGTTTGAAAATTTTGATGTGAAGAGAGAAAAAAGACTCACTTTGTTACTGGCCTGAAGGCCCCACTGTCATTTATTTCATGATCTATGATTGAACAGCTCAAATGTCAACTGTCCCCTTTGAAGAAATACAAGCACCCCCTTCTTGTATTTCAACTCAACTTTTGACCTGGAGAAACCAACTCCAAATTCGTTGTTTACGAAAATGAAATTTTTGCTTTATTGCTTTCATTTTCAGCTGTGTAGAACACATGTCAGTCATCATTGCCCTCTAAGTCTGGGTCATTTTCCATTGTTCAAACCCTTGACCCACCATTTCAAGGTGTTGTCTATATGTAAATTAAATTGTCAATATTTCCTACAGATTCCATGTATTAACCCTTCTTGTTCCAAAGTCTTTCAGTATGTCACACCTTCTATCCATAAGAAAACTTTCCTGTTTTTACTGCAGTAACAACAAATAGTATCACACCTTTATCTTTTAATGTTTTTATAGAAAAATATTAAAATATGTCATATTTACATCAGATTTATACTTTATTTTTGAGAAATTGTAAAATCAGACAAATTTCCCTCTATATTTTAAAGTTTTTTATTGAAAGATGTTAAAATGTGTTATATTTACATCAGATTTATGATTTTTATTGTGAAATTGTAAAATCAGATGAATTTTCCTCTATCATTTACTGTGTTTATTGAAAAATGTTAAAATGTGTCATTTACATTAGATTCATGTTTTATATTGAGAAATTGTAAAATCAGACAAATTCCCTCTGTCACAAATTTTACTCTGACCTTTTCTGTTTTTATTGAAATGTGTAAAAACATGTCATATTTACATTAGAGTTGTTTTTTATTGAGAAATTGAAAAGTGAAACAAATTTTTATCTGTTTTTTTCTGTTTTTATTGAAAAATGATATGTGTGATACTTACATCAGATTCATGCTTTTTTATTGAGAAACTGTAAAATCAGAGAAATTCCCCTCTCTCATTTGCTGTTTTTATTGAAAAATATTAAAATGTGTCATATTTACATGAAATTTATTATTTTATTGAGACATTTTAAAATCAGAACTATTTCCCCATCTCCTATACTGCTTTTATCGAAAAATGTGAAAATGAATCTTATTTACCTTAAAATCAGACAAATTTCCCTTTGGCTTCTTCTGTTTTTATTGAAAAATGTTAAAACTTGTTAAATTGACATCTGAAATTCTAATATCAAACAAATTTTCTTCTGTCTTTCACTGTTTTTACTCAAAATTTTAAAATATGTTATATTTATTAGCATCAAATTTATGCTTTTTTATCAAAAAATTGTAAAATCAGACAAATTTTCCTGTCTTTTTCTTTTTATTGAAATTTTTTTAAATCTGTCTTATTTACATCAGATTTATTCATTTCACATATTTTCCTTTGACTTTTACTGTTATTCTTGAAAAAATTTAAAACGTATTATACTTACATCTGATTTACACTTTTTACTGTGAATTTGTAACATCAGCCAAATTTTCCTTTATCTTTTGCTCTTTTTATTGAAAATTTAAAAAACCTTTTATATTAACATCAGATTTATTCAAAACTTTTGAATTGAGACAAATTTCAAATTATCTTTTTCTGTTTTTATTGAAATAATTTAAAAGATTTCATATTTACATCAGATTTATGCCCCTTTTTTCAGAAATTTCAGACATATTTTACTGACAAATTTTAATCTGTTATATTTAAATCATATTTATGCATTTTTATTGATAAATTTAAAACTCATTTGTATTTTCATATGTCTTATTCTGTTCTTATTTTAAAATTTCAGAATCTGTCATATGTAAATAAGATTTATGTTTTTTATTGAGAAATACTAAAATCAGACTTTTAATCTGTATTTTTTGTTTTTTTATAGAAATTATAAAATATGTCATATTTACATCTATTTAGATTTATACTTTAGTACTGACTAGTTGCAAAATCAGACATATATTGCCTTTTCTGTTGATAATGAGAAATTTTAAAATCTGACCTATTTACATCATGTTTATTTTTTTATTGAGAAATCGAAAATCAGACATATTTTTAACTGACTTTTCCTTTTTCTTAATCTTTTACTGTTTTTAATCAGAATATTTAAAATCTGTCCTATATACATCACATATATCCTTTTTACTGAGTAAAAGCAGTCACATTTTCATCTGTCTATTTCTGTTTTTATTGAAAAATTTTAAAATCTATCATATTTACATCAGATTTATTCCTTTTTATTGAGAAATTGTAAAATCAGATATATTTCCATCAGTCTTTTTCTCTTTGAGAAATTTTAAAACCTATCATATTTGCATCAGATTGGTGCATTTCTATTGAGAAATATTTAAATCAAAGATATGTTTCTATTTCTTTTACTTTTTCATAGAGAAATATATAAATTTGCCCCATTTGCATCAGATTTATACTTTTCTATTGAGAAATTGTAATATCAGACATATTTCCCTCTGTCTTTTTCTTTTTTATTGAGAAATTTTCCAAATCTGTCATATTTATACCAGATTTATGCTTTTTGTTTGAGAAATTGTAAAATCACACATATTTTTTACGTTATTTCCTTTTATTGAGAAATTTTAAAATCTGTCCTATTTACATCAGATTTATTTTTGTTTCATTGAGAAATTTTAAAATCATATATATTTTCTTCTGTCTGTAGTTTTCCTGTATCTTTTTCCTTTTCAATGAGTGATTTTCAAATCTATTCTATTTACAATAGATGCTTTTTCATGCTTTCATTTATGCTTTTTAATAGAGAAATTGTAAAATAATTTATCTTTTACTGTGTCATATTTACATCAGAGTAAAATCAGACTAATTTACCACTGTCTTTTATTGCTTCTTTTGAAAAATGTTATATTTTCATGCATATTTTTCTCTTTTTATTGAGAAATTGTAACGTCTCTCCTATTTTTATTAGATTTGTGCTTTTTTATTGAATAATTGTAAAATATGTCATATTTACATTAGATTTATACTTTTTTATTGAGAAATTGCAAAATCATACATATTTCCATCTATAGTTTTCTCTTTTAATGAGAAATTTTAAAATCTGACGTATTTACATCAGTTTTATGATTTTGTTATTGAAGAATTGTAAAACTAGACGTATTTTACTCATTCTTTTTCTTTTTAAATGAGATACTTTAAAATCTGTCAGATTTATACTTTTTTATCAAGAAATTGAAAAATAAGACAATATTTTTCTCTCTTTTTATTTTTTTATTGAGTAATTGTAAAATATTTCATATTTACATCAAATTTATGTTTTTTTTATTGAGAAATTGTGAAATCTTACATATTGTCACCTGTAGTTTTCTGTTTTTAATGAGAAATTTTTAAATTTGACATATTTATATGAGATTTATGCTTTTTTTATTGAGAAATGTAAAACCAGACTCACTCTTTTTCTTTTTTTAATGAGAAACTTTTAAATCTGTCATATTTACATTAGATTTATAATTTTTATTTTTTTATTGATTTAGTTTTTCACCAGGTGAATATAAAAATGACGATGGGCCAAAATTAATCTCACAAATATCTAAACTAAAAGATGAAGATGGCATTAATGCATTTGTTATAATCTTAGTTTATTCTTCTTTATTGTATCATTAGAGGTCATTTAAACAAATCTATTTTATATTAGTTTCCATGAATAAGTAATCTAATTATGGTAGCTACTGCAATATCAGCCATTATTAGATTGTATAATTGTGTATCTAGCGAAGTAACTGGTTTTCCCATTCAATTTAGAAAGTAGAAACACATTTCCTCTCCGTTGTCAGTAATGACAAAATTCCTATTCAAATTTTCAATAGAGTAAAAAAATATTTTTATTCAGGTTATTCTTTTTTAATTCACGTAATATTTACATTTAACATCTCTACTGGTTGTTTTACATGCTTTTTCTGACGGACTTTCTTCAACATCATTCATATCTCTCATGTAATAATATTATAGCAAAATTATCATTGACTAAAATATGTAAGCGAATATTCCATTATTTCAAATTAAATTCTTTACTTTTATTCTATTTACATTCTTATTTATTCTACACTCAGATACAGAGTTATTAGTTTTATATTTTGTTTTATGTATAACATGCAGCTAATTAATAAGGTTATATATGATGTGTTACCCTCAGACGGGAAGAACTTGACTGACAAATTGTTATTATTACTAGTTGAAGAAAAATGTATGTGAATGTCATGCAAAATTTATTTAATTGTCTTTCAACTGAAATTCTTTTTTTCCAAATGGCAAATCGGATATTTTTCTGCAAATCTCTTGTAGAATGTTTGCAATTTTTGATAAGAAAGATTGTGGTTTTGCGACTTCGTTCTTACATGCAATGTGCATGTACATTCCATTATATTCTTTTGTCTTTGTTGTATGTCATCATTATTTCTATAGATATGTATATTTATTCCTTATAGTACGAGTAACTAAAGAACTAGAATAACAATGGTCTCAACAGTACGTAGTGAGAGTCACTAGTTTGTTAATTTTGTTTTGTTTTTAAATAATTTTTCAGTCGGATGCACTTCTTGAATTCTTCAAAAAAGATTATTTTCTCCTAGAAACTGACACATTTCTCAAAAGAAAGAAATTATACTGTTGTCAGTATTCAATTTAAGTAAGACAATGTTCAAGTTCAGTGCATCAGCTAGTGACCATGGAACAAAAATTGTAACTAGAATCATAATTTGCTAGAAATTCAAGAAAGGAAGGAATGATAAGCCACGTCAGATATGATATCTACTTTATAAAATCGATAGTGACCCATGTCTGTGCATTAAACACATTTCCTCTCCGTTTATTTAAAAGTTCTAATTGATTGTTTGTGAAAAGATTTCAACAATCTCTTATGCGGAAATGATACAAGAAAATCATTTTTGTTTATACTGGTCGTTATTTGACAAATATTTGGTAGTTAAGGATTTTATCAGCATCCAAATGTTCCATTGCACGTTCGTATGGATCACTAGATATTATCATAGCTCTTTGTTACTCTGTCCACGTGACCAGGAGCAAATGCTATGTCCTTGACCTTTTCTTCATTACGTTGCCACACTCCCTTCAATTTACGTTCATTTAGTTTTATAATAAGCCTGGTGCTTTTGTAGTTCTTTCAGTGTTACGAAATTAGTTGAAATACACTTTCAGTTTATTTCACTCTCAGTTTATTCTTTTTGAGATTTTTAGTACTTTGCAAAACCAGCTAATGTTTACACTCCCTTTCCATATAACCCAGCGACTTCTTCAGCCTTTATCTCGAAATGGTTGATCTGTGTTAATGGACCTGCTCACAACAGCCCCGACTTCCAGCTACACGTTGGTCCCTACTTCCGGTATCGACCTAACTTCCTGAACTTTCGGCTACACTATGGTCTCGAGTTTCCTGTTAACCTAATTCACCTGGTTTAGGAAATTGCTTCATTCATATCGTCCAGACTTCAAATAACCTGTTCTATACACTTCGGTTAAAATACTATGGAATGTTCACCTTTGTACTTGACCAGCAGCTACAGAATATATTGGATTTGACCAGCAACT
Organism: Acanthosepion esculentum; assembly: GCA_964036315.1. Lineage (NCBI taxonomy): Eukaryota > Metazoa > Mollusca > Cephalopoda > Sepiida > Sepiidae > Acanthosepion > Acanthosepion esculentum. The sequence goes on along the minus strand of OZ038507.1, from coordinate 45,649,951 downwards.
ACGCAACGCCAGCACCGGACATTCAAATGGAACTTTCTTCTCTTTGGTGATATCATCCAGACTTTAAATAACGTATTCCGTACACTTAGGTTTTGATACTACGGAAGGTTCACCATTGGACTTGATCAGCAACTACACAACGCCAGAAAGTGATGCTAGTTAGGTGTGTGGATGTGCCGGCGTGTTAAACTGAACTACTCCTGGTCGACGAGGTTTAATGTCTCTGTTGGATTCTGTTCGGATGGAAAACCCCAATAACCAGCCTGTGAGTTGGTGTGAAAAAATAACAAAATTGTTGATATATTAGTTTGTTCTTCTTTAGTTACCGTTGGTAAGGGAAGTGATTTGGTGTAAGGTTGTTGTTGGTTCAGCCTGGAGTTGACAGATTTGTCGGGTCAGTAGACCGAGGTCATGGTGGAGATGTCGAGAGAAGCCTGGGATATGATAGTGAAGCTGCGAATTTGGTTGCCATTACAGTGGACGTGTAAGGAAGGTGATTTGAATGAAGATGAGTCTTGGTAAGGCCTGGAGTTAATACGTTTGGTGGGTGAGTTGAACTAGGTTTCAGTAGTGACGAGATATATCTGGAATGGATTAGTGAAACTGCGAATCTGATTTTGTCGATACAGAGAGTGCGAGCAGTCTCTGTAGGGATTGTGTGGGTGTTTGGAGGAGGGTGGGTCTCGAGCGAATATGTGCATCGGGTCAGTTGACCAAATCACGGTTGTTTCATCAAAAACAAAGGAAGTCGTTTTTGATTGGTTAAAACTAGCATGGAAAGGTTAGAAAGATAGAAAGGGATTTTAGGGAGTTATGTTTTTACACGTCATACACAGTAGACGTGGTTATTTTGTGCCTTGGGAAACTTGCTCCTCAGTGGGGGTTATAGAGCGACCCCACTTGCTAGTTAAAAATTTACATGTCGACATAAAATAGATAAGTTTTCAAATTTCCTTTGTTGATGTCTCATTCATCTCTGGACTACAAAAACATTTCGACACCCGGCCAGGAGAAGACGAGCGAAAGAAGCAACATTATTATTATTATGGACTCGATCCCGTCAACCAAAAAACCTCTCCAAAACGAAGTGGGTATACAAAATGTTGCTTATTTGGCGCAGTCAACAAGACCTCCCAGAATGGAGGAGGTCGCACAACGAGGGTTGAAACACATCGTGGAAAAGTTCGGAGAAGATTTTACTTTGTTCAACTGCCACACACGCGCACACATCTTTAACAAACCAAAATAGGAAGTAATGATGAATTTTATTAATTTTGTGGAAAAAATCAGTCCGCGAAAGTTTCGCTGTTTTCTTGATATAAATTTGACCAGTTCGATGATTGGCCACGTGGAAGCCTGAATTTGCGTACATGAACGCAAGGGAAAATTGTTTTGGAAAAGAAAGACTGACGACATTTTGTTCTGAGGCATTCTTACTGTAAGTTCTGTGTGCACTAATAAGTTGAAAATTTTTTTGTGATTATCAGGTTTAGAATTATTTTGTTAATTGTAGTTAACTGACAAATAATTGTTTTGTTTTTTTCATTTTTGTAGTAGTGGGTGAATTTTTTTATTTTATTTTAAGAGCCGTGTATCTCCTTTTGCTTTTATTAAGTTGTTAATTGGTGAATTTTGAGGAATTAATTTTTGTGGAAAAAGTAAGTTAACTAATTGTTGTGGGAATAAATAATTTCGGCTACCATGGTTTCGGATTTCCGAATGTGTTTGGGTTTGTGTCCTGGGGTGGAAATTGCCACACCTAACTATGTAGCTAGGGCCCCGATTATTTATGGGGAGTGGCATGGGGGGCCTGTGCGCTATAAAGTATTTATATTGAATAAATATCCCATAAGATAACCCTGGGGCCAGGTTTTGGAGACCCGATGACCTAGTGGAATTGGTCAAGTGGCTTGTGGGATGCCAAGTTGCGATAGTGACTAAGGGATGACAGAACCCTTGTAACCACCGTAGAGCCAGTAATGGATTAGTTAGGTGATTTCTTGTGTTGACGAGACCGAGATCACAGGATATGTTCGGTGCACGTATTGGTTGATCGAGGTTACCATTGATTGACATGGTTAGTAGGCCTGTTCTGGGGAACGAGGCCGTGGTGAAGACTGCAAAGGGAATGCTTGTAGCGAGTCGGGTATGCCAAGGTGACGGCGGTGGGTTGCCAAAGTGACGAGGTGGTGTCGAATTGGCGTGACTGGTAGACCTATTCTATGGAACGGAGCCATGGTGACGACTGCAAAGGGAATGTCTTTAGCGAGTCAGGTATACCGTGGCAGCGGAGTGCATGTCGGCTTGTGGCCTCCCGGCCCACAACTGCTCCTGGTCGTTATTGGAGATCTACTTTTAAGCAGATATGGCAGTCCCCAGGGGCGTCTCGTTTTCCGGCGGGAACGGTCGTGATTGGCCAGTGTCGCTTTCATTACGGGGGCTTGCTTCGGTAACCGGACGTGATGCTCGGAGCCTATGCGGATAGAGCTACTTTTTTATTTTGTTCTATGCCTTTGTGGTGTTCACATGCAGAATGAATCAGAAGGAGAACTAATTGCAACGGAGTATAAAAAAGGTATGTTTGCACCCTCAGTGTCCGGTCCAGAAAACATTAGATTTTATGATTTTGAACAATAAAGTCTGGATCAAAAATGAAAAAAAGTGATAGGTTGAAAATCGAAAATGATAGCTAGAATAAAAAAGTTGAAATCAGAAGGTAAAAATTTAAACAAATGAGACTTTTTAAAAAAGTAGATATTTCAGTTGACAAATGAAAAAAATACAAATGATTGAAGAATAAAAAAATGCGAACCAACAATGCAATGTATATCATTTAACAATTAATTAAGAAATAACCATGAATTGTTTTTCATTTTTTTATAAAAGAAAATTTAAATAAACAGATAACAACGAGTAACTGTAATTATAAATTTAGAAAAAATTAATTTCTTTCATATGCTCTCGCTATATAAATTTACTAAAATAGGTTGAGAGCAACTCTTCTCGTGAACCAAACATTCTTTTAATTTTAGATTTTAGGCGAGACCACACACACTCAATATTTTGAGTGTGTGTCTCTTTGTTCATTGTGTGAACAAATTTTTCCTTGTTTATAATTTATGTCTTTAATTTTTATCGGGTATCTGGTGATATGGCAGACAACCATCTAAAATTATATGAGTTCCTGGTAAAATGTATTCGTCAATTGCTAGAAGCAGTGTTGACGTCTTATCTGCAATTGATTGAGCAAAACACCTTCCCGAGTCTCTTTCAACCCCACTGTCCTTGATGCACCCTTCCTCAGTTACATTTCCTCCTTCCAAAATATCTACTTCAACAACCATGTCGCTTTCACCAAGTTTAACTGGATTTCGTGATAGATGTTCTTTGCACTCCATCATGCAGTTCCTTACCAATACAACGCTGGTCTTACCTATTGCAATTCTAGCTTCAGTAGCTGCACCTTGCTGCAGCATACTTTTGCTCCAGGTGTAAATGATGAGGTGGGAGTGAAGGTATTAAAAAATAATAGTGGTGTCAAAGGAAAACAGTTCTTTTGACACACCGTTTTTTTTTTTGTTTTTTGTTTTTTCTGGGGTTGGGGTGCGAGCACGAGGGTGAAAGATTACCAAAAATATTTTTGTGACATTAAAAAAGGAAATTTTTCAAATCTAAAAAGAATTACTTTGTGATTATTTCGTCCCTGTATTTGATCTTTTCTTCGGAATGTTCATTATTTCAACGTTTAACAATCCGCGTTCATCATCACCATCATCGTCATCATAAATAGCAAAGCTGTATCGCACTGTTCACTTGGAAATAAGGTACAACAAAGATTTCTATGATTCGACATCACACTCTCTCCTCAATGCTTCTTTCAACATTATGTGTGTATGTGTATAAGTTTAATGATTTAGGTTAGAAATTAAAAAAGAAACGAATTCATTTTGTAATTAGTTGGAAAAATTATCTCTTCACAAACGGCCTTTATATGCTGTTGGAAATACAGCAGAAGAAGCATAATCTATTAAATGGTAGAGAGTTGAAAACAATTATTACTGGGTATCTCACGAAACATGCTTGTGGGATTGATACAGGGCAGTTGCATCTAAGTATGATAGCGCGTTAAGTCTGTAAGTACTGATTCAAGATTTGCATCGGTGCAAAGATGAGAAAATGAGGAAAACAGAAATGAATTATCAATTAGAGAATACAAGGGATTTCCTTCTTACTCTTTTGTGTCTTAGTGAACATGCGGGCTTGAAACTGCTAGAAGTTGGAAGTCTCTCCCACTCACTTCTGTCTCCCTCACTAATAAGTAGTCGGTAAAATTTCCCTACAAAGGATAATAAAAGCGACCCTTTCAGACTATATGAGAAGAAATCTTTCTCCCAATGAAAAGATGTCTATTTCGATTTTCAGCAAAAAGCCAAGACATACCAACTTCGGTATATTAGTCTAAAGAATGTTGTGGAAACAAACGTGACAACGCAACCGACTCGGACAATAATCCGCAAACACTCTTTCGAGCAACTACGGTGATTACCGGTCGTACAAAGAACCTGCAATCACATTCCCGACCGTAACATAATGTTGGATCATTAAAAGAACTCACGATTCAATGCAAACAAGCAATAATAAATCTTCCAATCCCATAGCAACATAACACAAGCAAGTATCATTATAAAGTAACATAAACAAACTAGAGAATATTGAACAGTTTTCCTTAACGATAAGTTATCTTCCTTATTAGTGCTGCTTCCATAGTATAATATCCCTGCAAGTATTATATGTGGTTAACTTAATTCTCAAATAATTATTCATAAGAATAAATTGTTTCTGCGGTGGCTAGGATTTAAAATCCTTTTCTTCATTCAATTTTACTTCTATCAAAAGTTGAGATACCTCTATCAAAAGGTGAGCTACCTCTATCAAAAGATGAGTTACCGCTATTAAAATTTGAGTTACCGCTATCAAAAGATGAGTTAACTCTATCAAAAACTGTATACAAAGAGTAATGGGATTTAATTACGTGCAAAAATTATATTAAATTTGAAAAAAAAACAAGAAAAAAACGAATTAAATACTTCTTGAAAAAAATTAAATCTACTAATAGAGTATATTGTAGCGAAATGGTGTTGTAGCGGTTTGAACGACTTCAATTCAATCCGTACATTTTTTTACTTTACAAATGTGTCAGCAAACAAAAAACAAACAAGAGAAACACAAAAATTGTTATTATAATGACAATCTTCATTTTACTGTATGACATAATGAAACTTGTTTAGTGAAAGGAAATTGTAGTCTTCACTTGCAATTTCAAGAAGTTATGTTTGGTACTAAAAATATAGTTTTTAGTTTTTAAACTTCTGAATAAAATTTAGTGTAAATAGGTTGAAATTACTTTGCCGCTTAAATTGTTCACCGAAGAGAGATGAATATGAGTGAGAGAACTCTGGAAAGCCTAGATTATGTTGTTAAAAACATTTAGTGCCAGAAGATTTTGAAGTAATATTCATAGCTGGTGAAAAACTGAGTTGAAAGTTGTATTCTCTCGGACGGCATGTTTGTTGCTGAAGAAAATCTCACTGGTGGTAACTTTCTGTTGCTTGTAGTTGAAGAAGTGAATAAAAAGAGTTAAGAAATGCGCAATGTTCGTATATACGTGTGTGCGCGTGTGTGCGCCTGTGTCATAACGACTTCACAGCGTTTTCCCCTGGGACAAACGCAATTTCTCCACAGAGAATACATCTTGTATGTGAGAGAAATAATTATGTGAGAGAAGGCAAAAGAGAGACAGTTGAAGATGTCACTATTTATAATGAATGTGTACCACGTGATAGGCTCGAAACATAGATTTTTGGTGGTAAATTAATTTTAACCGTACGGACGTAGACGAAAGCATGATATTAGCATTAATTGACCAATCAGGAGTCAGAGAAATAACAAGGCTCTGTGATCCACTTTTTTACAAATTTTGTCGATCGCAGTACTGTTACGTAGGAAATGTATTGGAATCTTTTTAACCAATGGAATTAGATCACAAATAAAATATTATTAAATTGCTGATTAGGATGAAGACTTTCAAAGTAAATGAATTCAACATGTTCAAAAGAAAACAATTCAATAAAGAAAACATTGCTTATAAAAGAAAAGAAAATTATATTTACGTGTATACAGACAGTTAAAAAAGGAGATAAAACTTTTAGCCGTAGTGCGTGTATGTGTGTGCATGCGTGTGTATGTACGAGAGAGAGGCACCGCGTGGTTGGTTTGAAATTAAGTACTACATCTTGGAGAAAAAAGAGTGAGTGATGATTTATGCGTCTTCCTTATGTAGTCTGGAATAGAATGCCACCTAGCGATCGGGCATCCTGGCAGACAAGGTGAGATAATCGCCACAATATCTAAACTTTGTACTAAATGAATTTTTGCGATATTAAATATTAACGAAATATAAATAGTAACAATAGATACATACAAATTAAATCAAATACTTCAAATTATATTTAAAAAATACAAATAGTAGTAACCATTGAAAAAGTGGTAACATCTCTGTGTATTACAATTTGGAAATTCTGTATTTATCTAAGTGATTTCCGCCTAGCAACAAAATCAGGTCAATCAATCGTTAATTAAAACCAACAAAACCCCTTTCCTCATCAGTTGAGTAACTTTTGAACTTTGGAAGGAAGACTTTCCTGTCTGTCTCATGTCCAGACAGCGCGCTATATAATCACTTTAACCGCTCATCGGGCAGTGAGTTTCGAAATCCCTAGATGTTAGTAGCTTATCAGCAATAAAAGTATAAAATTTGACTAGTTCAATAATTGAACTTTACACAAACCTTAGGAAAAGAATGAAACCACCAACTCACTTCACACCCTTCCAACTATGGGTAAAATAGTAGGGTAGACTGGTCTTATTAGAGCAACCAGCTTAAAACTTTCAACTGGATTATCCATCAAGTTAGATGAGTAACAGTAAAAAATTCGAAAATACTCATCAATTATATTTCTGTATTTGGTTGTTGCATAGAAATAAAAATAATAATAATAAAACTAATGCTGACAGTAGAGGAAAACTTGCAGCACAAACTAAATATATAGCTATATAAATGTGTGAATGTGTGGGGGGGTAAAGAGATCATAATACATGAAAACATGTTATTTTTCAACGAACAATTGATAAAAATATTAAAATGGATTAAATAATTTAAAAATATCTTCACTTTTAAGTTTCTCTTGTATTGATTTACGCACTTTCTGTAGGTACTTAGTGTAATGAAATATCTATAAAAATATGTCTCAATGATATATATATATATATATATATATATATATATATATATATATATATATATATATATATATATATATAATTTTATAAAACATACATATAACAAACTATTCCTAATTCTAACAGTTAAAAATATAATCCTTGAAAATGGGTAAATGCATAGCCGAAAGCACTCGGATAAAAAGAACATTCAGACAGTTTTCATATAATTTATCATCCGAAAAGAAAAACATTATTACATCGCATGATAAATTGTATAAAAAAATAAATAAAAACACCTTGTCAGTCGTTTTTAATGAAATGTGCATATATATATATATATATATATATATATATATATATATATATATATATAGATAGATAGATAGATAGATATATATATATATATATATAGAGAGAGAGAGAGAGAGAGAGGGTGCGGTGGGTAAATTTTCGGCATTTTATATTTTTAATAATGTGTGGGGTGCAGTTGAGCGAGAGACCAACAAAACGCCTTGTAACACCAAAGATTAATTGAAGCAAGGATCATGACAGCATTCACCAGCTTAAACAAGGAGACCGTACAGAAGAGTTACAGCAGATTCCAAAGTCGTAGGTGAAACCAATGGTGATTTTATTGAATAAATTTATACATTTTTAAATTTATATTTTTTATTTTTAAATTTATATATTAGTATTTCAAGATATTTTTGTGTAATTTTGGTAAATATATCTGTTAAAATGAGATATCAGTGTTATTTTCATTTTTACGTAATTTAGACGACAATTTATCCATCGCACACTGTATATGCTGTGCTTTTAGGCAGCAAATGTTTTTTTAAGGTAAATACTATTAAAAACGATAGACAATTTTTGTTGATTAATTTTAATGATCGACTTTTCCAAATTACAAATAATCCTTGTCAGACAAGGAGGAAATGCCGTCAGAAAGAAACGTACAGGAAATATAGTCCAAGCATTCTTTCTTGAGTCATCACCAGGATAGGTAGAGGCATTTGGTGAGTTTCGTAGAACTGGTGAGTGTTGTCAGGTAAGCGAAGAATGTTGCACGTAGGTGAAGATAGTTGTCACGTAAGAGAGGTGTGACGTTTATTTTTTTTTATATATTCTAGATCTTTTTTCATTAATGCAGGCGTCCCATTTTCATCAATGACCTTGATGACATTAGTTCTCAACTCGCTATCTATTCTGATGACCAAACCATTTATTCCTGTTTTAATATTAATTGTGTTTTCGACAAGAGCCCTCAAGAAAAATTCTGGTCGAAAACATAATAATTCTATATAAATCACATTATCAGGAACACCTCACTATTAGAGAGGCCCTGTATATCAAGCATTTCTCTCCTGGTATTAACCTCACGTTATTTAACAGTGGATATAGAGTGTTAAAAGTTTTTTAAATATAGAAAGATGCTCACGCGAATTTCAGCCGCGCAGAACACGTGAAGGCTCGGAATGAACGCTCCTATTCAAAATAACACAAAAATAAATCATTAAAAAGTCACAGTAAAAACGTGAGGAAAAATAACATCTGCGACAAAACTCCCTTAAAATGGCCATAGAAATAAGTGGAAGCACTTGGGGCAATAAAAATTATGGAAAATCTTTATACTCCCTTACTCATACAAAACGGAAAAATGTAAGGTTGACGGAAAAACTTAATAAAAAAAAGTAATCAAATTTTCCTTGTCGGTCGTATTTAATGAAAGATGCTTGAAAGAAAGGATGCTGTCCAAATACACATTATATATATATATATATATATATATATATATATATATATATATATATATATATATATATATATATATATATATATATATATATATGAACAATGAAGTCAACACTCAGAGGTGACAGGCTGTTTCCTGCTAGACGCAATCGTCAGGCTGCGAGTGTTGGATTTTTTCTCGACTATTTATATATATGGGTAAGTGGTGCATTGTGGGTAATCTATTCTGGGGTTATTTTCGCGGAGTGGCTTATCTTTTTATTTAGGTTAATTTATTTTATTAGTTTTTATTTTCATTTTTTATTTTATATATTTATTTATTCTTTTCGGTTTTCGATGTTTTAATAACGTAGTAAAAAAATTGTGGGTATTTGCTTAGGTAGGTTATTTAATAGTTTGTTTTGGTCTGGGAAGATAATTAAAGCTATTTATTCGTCCAATTTTTAGATTGATTGCCGTAGTCTATTCTGTTATTTTGGCGGCGGACAGTTTTTAATTTGTTTATTATTTATTTGGATTGATTTAGCTCCCGCTAAAATAACTGCTAGAACTAATAAAATAAACATAAATAAGCAAAAAAGCAAGTAAAAATAATCAATCCAAATAAATAAATAAATAATAAAATAAATTAAAAGATATCAGTCGCTAAAATAACAGAAAAGACTAAGAATATTATTTTTTTGGTTATTGGAATTTATTCCGTATATACCACTCCTATACTTGGGTATATATATATATGTATATATATATATATATATATATATATATATATATATATATATATATATATATATATATATATTGAGAGAGAGAGAGAGAGGGGGCGTCTTTTCCACAGCTTTATTATTTTGCTTTCCCTTTCCCAGTGTCCTTATATTTTATTCCCTTTGAGCGGCTTCCTCTTTTTCGTAATTTTTAAACATATTCTTTTCTTTCACATTGCAAATACAATCTATTACTTCTCCATACCCAACTTTTTACACTTTCTCTTCGTCTCCCTCGTATCATTCTCCCTCTTAGTCTTAACTTTTATATCATTCTCCGCCTTCCTCTCTCCTCTATCAACACGCCCATTTCTATTAAATTTTCACAATTTTACTTTCTTTTCAATTTTATTTTCTATTCTTTTTTTATTCTTATTTAATAACGACTCTCAGTATTCCATGTGTAGCTTTTATTGGTTCTAACATTTCAAATGTGTTTTGCTTATAAAAACAATGGAAAAATAAACGCAAATGTCGCAAACTTCTGCGAACACTCGACAAAATAAGATCTAAAACGTATTCCAAAATACAAACTATTCTTCATCAGTGCGCATGCGCTAACTGTCCGAAATATCATCGCTTTGAGTATTTTGTTCGGTCGGATTTCGGATAAAAATCTCCGTTGGAACTGTTGTAGAAGCAAGTAATTCAATTTTCGATCTTCAGTCTACACTAATCATTTCCAAAAGGTCTTTTTTACTTGCTTTGAGAAAAACAGATTAGTCACTGATTGAAGTGACAGGCTTCATTTTAGACTGTACAAGACGATCGTTATCTTAGCACTACGAGAACAGAATACAAACATTGAGTAGATTGATGCGAGATGCTTCTAATAAAAGTATTGAAGGTTTATATTCAATTAGGCTTAGCTTAGTTATACAGAACAATCATTTTTTTAAATTAGTGATATGATACGCGAACTCTCTGAGCATGATGTGTGAAACCAGCACGCGAGACACAATTGATAAATTTTAATACAAACGAATATATAGATAGACACACTCACACAAATTAAATCATAGATGTGTAAGCACATATAAAGAGAGGCAGAAAAACAGATTTTCAACAGGTGTGTTCTATTTATTTAATTCTAAGACAACTTTCAAGAATTTGTATGCGAACTTAATTAATTTTTCCGCTAATTAACAACAGCGATAGCAGGGCGCCTCGGCGTGAAGCAATGGTTAACGAGCTAGTCTGGTTGACCATTACTACTGAAAGAAAGTTCGATCCTCATTGGGTTCTTCATACTTTTAGCCTTGTGCCAAACTCAGCTAAGCAAAACAACAAAAATAGTACTGAAATTACTGAAAAATCGTTAAACGTTTCATAAATTAAATTTTCTTCAAGAAAGAAGCTTATATGTATCAGCGCGATTTTTGTAAGCTAAGCTCTCATTTACACCGACAAGAGCGACAAAAAACATTTAAGAACGTCAAACGATGAAGTTCTTCCTGTATACTTCTTCCTATGCCAACAAAACATTAATAATTTTGTGAACATGTTTTATATTTTATGATTATTTGTTTTGAATCCATGACTTGTTCTTTCTTTTCATTTTGCCGTCTTCTATGTTGGTGAATTATTAAATGAAATTGCTATCCATTTACCTTGAAAGTGTCTGTAAAATATTGTTTATGGAACAGATAATTCGGGAGTCATAAAAATTATAATTCATCTCAACCCACAATACGTCTGATAAATTTTTCTCGGGATTTAAGATTTGGTGAGGACTAATTTTTGTTTACGTATTTAATTCAAGAAAAGAAGATTTGTCAACTGTAGTGTAATTCTAGTATGAAGTCATATATCGTAATGATCTATACTCACGTATGTAGTCAAACAAACTGACTATAAGCAACCTTGTTCTTGTCTAAGGGCTCATATCACTTATAGTCTCCACTGATTAATTGATTGATTTGTTTTTTACGGCTTATCAACCTTTTGTGGCTTATTCAAAGCCGAATCATATTTTTCATTGTAAGAATAGTTTTGCGGGTGAATATTGCATTAAAATTTTTTTTGAGAATAACAATGATCTTTCCAGATACATGTCCTACTATTTAACCCTCGGTGGAGGAGATGGATTCAGACCTTTCCCAAGGGTATTTGTGCGTAAGTGAATTTAAAGAAGCCGCCTGGAATTCGAACTAGGATCTCTGATTTATCACTTTGATCCGCTATCTATTGCATCACTCACACATCCGCTACAGTGTCCACTCTTCAGATATTTAAATTATACAGTAATCAAGTAAAAACAGCGTTATGTATGAAAGATATGTGATGTGAATATCTGGGTTATAATAGAAGCTTTTTCTGTCATAAACATAAAAACAACAGAAATAGGTCACACCAAGGCCGGTGCAAGAGTCTCCCCACCCACGAAACTACTACATGTCGATTTCAAAGTTTCCCAACCTGGGGACCACACACCCTCGAAGGAAAAGGGAGTCAGCGCTTTTTTTAAATAACCAAAAATCAGGGAATTATCCAATTTAAATAAAAATTTTAGTATATATTCTTTAATTATTCACTTTTATAATGAATAAGATTTTTTATTAAAAAAAAAATCAGAAAATATTTTTTGGGAAATACCACCAATATTTTCATAACTAAATTTTACTGGAAAAAAATGTTTTAGTCTCAATTTTTACATTTCCATAAAGATTAATCGCCGACGCATCTCCGCTGAAAAAAAAAGGTTTACAAAGTTTCCAACACAACACAAACAGGATTGTCTTACAAATTTGCTTTAAAAATAATATTTCCGTTTTCCGTAAATTTTTTCATGTGTTGAAATCTTTAAACATTTTTATTTTTTAATCGATCATTTTTCGGTTTTATCTTTCTAGAAATGTAAAAAAAATAGGGACTAGAAATTTTATTTACTGGCCATGGACTTTTGGTTAGTATTACTATTAGTAAAAAAATTCAGAGATTCTCTTTAATGAAAGATCTCGGAACAAAAAATGATTTTACTGAGATATATTACTCTGTTAATTGATTTAAAATAACTGTTCAGAAAGAAAATTACAGTTTAAAAAAATAGAGCTACTGAAATTAGCACTTCTGTTCCACCTCCCAAGTAGGCATGGGGCCCGACGTGGTTGAGAGGTTCGGGGTAGTAAGCACCGGCCCTGTCGATTATTATAGTTGATGATTGATAATAAAACTTAGGTAGAAAAAAAATAAAAAGTACAAAAAAAAAACGCTGCTGAAACTAGCTCTTTTGGTGCTACGGTGGTTCCTACGTAGTACGCACCGTACCGGCCATGTAGATACACGATGTATATTATTAATTGATGACTGACAATGTAACGTCAGTATAAAAATAATTTTAAAAGTGTCGGATGGCCATAAAACAGTGCTAGGAAAAAATGACAGGGGTCACAACGGGGCCAAAAAACGTTCCCCCACGTTCGTGGGTTTCGCGGGTAAGACGCTCCGGCCCTGGTCACATCCTACTGTTTCTTTCTTGTTGCTAAATAATCATATTACTATGGAAATGTACTGTATGAGAGTCTGAAAAAATGTTCATTCCTTTGATGCTAGGGAAGTAAATTGCCCTCCACCTCATTTAGTCTCATTTGGAGGTTGAATGTCAGGAAAAGATCACCACTGCCAAGGAGGACTATCTTATCGCATGTGCACGCAGTTGCCCGGAGGCCGCACGAACATAGGTGCTCTATGATAATCTATATATGTTGTGATAATAAATGTTAATAAATGAATACTATACTATTTTAAACTATAAATATTTGTTATTGTATTACAAGTGGAAATTGGCATTCGCCTCTGATTTAGTATCACGGTTACCTCTGCAACTTGTATGCTTGCGGATCTCAAGCGGTACATAACGTAAAAGAGTATATGTTAACGTCACTCCAGCTCACTTGACAGTTAATAGAAATGATAGCGGTTATATTTATATGCCATTGGTTATTAGAGATTGAATCTGATATTAAGTAATAGTAAGTTGTAATAGTTATTCAAGATTATGAATTTCTGATGCAGTACCAGTTATTGATAGTTTGTGATATGTGGATTGACAAGTTTCTTATACAATATGTGAAACGATATATGATCAACTGACATTCACTATCCGATTCATTCGAAGATTCGAGCCTGTGGAATGTTTCATGTTTCACCCCCATCCTTTCTCATGGAGCAAAGAATCTAGCAGACACTGTTGTGGATTTCCTTAACTATCAAACTGTCACGGTGGTTAGTCGTATGACAATGCCTCAAATATGTCTGGACGCTATTCTGGATTGCAGTCAATCAGTCAATCAACTGAATGAGTTTGCCATCTATGTCCCCTCGGTTGGACACAACCCCAACTCAGTATGGGTGAAAGCGGCAGGGTGTTGTCTAAAAACTGTAAAATTCTTTGATTGTTCAAAGTCTGTATTCCTTTTTCTCTGCTTGTACACATCGATGGAATGTTCTAGCGTCATCTTTAGGGGAAAATATTTGTGTTCAAGTGTCTATCTGACACGAGATGGTCATCACATTTTGATGCTGTATGGAAATTTCGAGAAAATTAAACATGCATTGGATTCTTTATCAGCTGACACTGAACAGGAAGTGGATATATGGCGCGAGAGGCAGAAGGATGGCGCAAGAAAATAGAGAACCTGGAAACGATCTTTCTAACAATTCTTTGGAATGACATTCTTGAAAGTGTGAACAAAAGAAGATCCCTCAATATGAGTCATACTTGATGACATGAATATTCTTGAGTCTCTGAAAATCTATCTTCAGGAAATTAGAGACAAATTTAGTGAATATGAATTGGAAGCTGTGAGTAGGTATCCAGATTCAGATTATAGCGATTTGTCTAGAAATGGGAACGAAGGCGAAGTGTGTGTCTTGCTAGTTATGACGGATCAGAAGAAGAGGTACTTCTTAGTAAAAGTGAAACGTTCAAGGTAGAAATATTCCATCCTGTTCTGGACACTCTAATCTCTTTGCTGACAAAATGTACAGAAGCTTATTTACTGATTGGAAATCTGTTTTCCTTCTTGACTGAATTGAAAACAATTGATTCTAATGAGCTAAACAAAAACTGTAAACATCTGACTAATGTGTATCACAAAGACCTTGATTATGGTAACCTTTCAAATGAATGTGAGAATCTAAAGCACTACATGGTTCTTGATGAAAATTGTAAGACTCTCCCTGCATTGTACAGAAAAATAATTTCGAAGAACTTGAAATATGTGTTAAACAATATTTAAACTGTGTTCATGTGCATGTAGGTTCTCGTTAATAGCTCATAAGGTCGCTCTACACAGTTCTGATTTCAATGTATTAAATGCCTTAAGTGCCTTCTCTTTCACTGGGAATCGATCCGCTTTCACTAAGGGTTGTATTTTTTCTGAGAATTCAGGGATCCACTTAGCGTAGTAAACAAACATTTCCCTTATTCTCTTCAGACTGTTCATGTTTCATGTTCAGGTGGTAGTTCCTGCAATGGCTTCATTCGTTCAGGGTCAAGCTTTATCTTTCCATTCCCTACACAATACCCTAAGGTATTTAATGTAGTTACTTTATTTATGGTTTTGGAATTGTTCAAAGTCAAGTGTCTTTTCCTCACTACCCTCTTCTGTTTCACCTCCAATTATCACATTATCAAGATAGGGAAATGCATCAGTCAGATTTTCTTCTTTTACAATTTCATTCACAGCACGTTGGAAAGCAGGGACACCATTAGTTACCCCAAATGGAAGATGGGTAAACTGAAAAAGTTGGCCATTTGCTTCAAAAGCAGTATATTTCCTGTCTGATGGTTTGAGCTTGATTTGATGGTAGGCACTTTTTAGATCGAAAGTTGAAAAGTATTTATACCTGGCAAGATTTGCAACCATTGGTAATGGAAAAGCGTCTAGTTCTGTGTAGATATTTATGGTTTGGGAATAGTCCACACATAATCATTTTTTGTGTATTTTAGCTTCATCTTTAACCACTACTAATTGTGCATGCCACTGTGAAATACTGGATTCAATAATCCCATCTTCCAGAAGTTTGCGTCTTGATTTAGTAGCAATTGGTTTGCATTTAGCTGAAATCCCTGGGAACAGAGTTGGTTCAGCTATATCAGCAGCTTCCAGGGCAAGACAGGCAACCGTGCCTTTCACAACGAGTTTCGGTAAATAACCGCCATATTCAAACGTGACCTTAAGATGTCGGGATTGAAATTCCCGTCCAAGACCAACATCACAACAAAGGTCCTTCATGATAGTCAAAGGAACGGAAGTATATAATTTATCGTTAAGACCCAGTTTAAAATCGACTACTACAAATCCATTAGACCGACTATTAATACTTTTCTGGGCCATACTTACTTTTTTTGACAAGGGAAAAATCCTCAGAGACAATAAATCCACCACTTTTTTGCTGATAAAATCTTCAGAAGCAAAGAATCTATTAGAGTATTGAAGGTTCTATTTTCAACCATGACGAAAGTAGCAGCATGGGAAAGTCCCACTGGTACGTTAGTAGTGTTTACAGAAATACAAGAAGCTGAATGAATCATAGCATTTGTTGTCACATTTGATGACCTACACATTTTTTGGCAATATCACAGCGATGGCAAATTACGTCACGTGCCGAACTAATAGATCGTTTATGGTAAGGCATAATACCACAGAAAAACAAGCTTTCTTACCGGTGTTATTATTCGAAGCTGTAGTGGAAGTCTTCTTACAAGAATTGTTATATCTTTGGTTGAATGTGACAGTGGTTTGATTATTTTTTTCTTCACTACTACTGCCTGTCGAGTCGCCACGTGGTCTCCTGTTATTAATGACAGCAATGGCTGAACTGGAGGGAGAAACGCAAGCCGCATTATTTTTCTGGGCTAGTGCTAGTGCGTGTTCGTGAGCTGTCTGCAGAGGCAAGTTTTTATTTTCCAGTAATCTCTGTCGGATTGCTGGTGATGTTATCCCACAAATGAAAGCATCTCTCACAGTTTCATCGCCGACTTGCTTAGCCGTTCTGTCCTTAATTTTTCGAGACTTTGGAAAAAATCATCAATCGATTCATCTTGTCTTTGCTTCCGTGTGGCCAATAGATGGCGGGCAAAGACTTCATTCGGTTTTTTAATGTATATTGAGTCCAGCCGATTTAGTGCCGATTCGATATCTTCGCAGGATTCAATGAATTCGAAAGGTGTAGGACTTACACATCTTATCAATGCCCGTAGTTTGTTAGAGAATCAGTCTTTGTAGTCGTCTAAATAGTTGGTGAATCTAGTACGCCAGTGCCGCTATTCTCTGGCGGCATGTGTTGAATTCGGGTCGATATCCAATACTCTTGGCTTATAGCCAAAACTTGATACAGACTCCGACATGGCGGTTATAAGATATTTTGCCGAATAAATTGTCAAGAATGAAGACTGAGACTCGGAAGATAAGTTAATCCAAGCTTTATTCGGCAAAATACAAGCAGGGTTCACATCACGTGCTCCTGGTATTCTCGAATATTGGCTGATTGTCGTAATCCGGAGAATGGGCCGTAAACGAATATGGTGTCGTAAAGGAGTGTCACAGTCCGTCTCTTATTTACGACAGTCCGTATTATTATCTATTACATGAATGTCAAATGTATACGACTTGTCTTTATATCTCGTATTAACGGTGAATTTTCCTTTACAGGTTAATGAACCACCACGTCTTTTATAAATATCATATACTGGTTTCAAATTTGGTATTTTTTCAATGTTCGAAACGTCTTAGAACTAATAACGTTGATATCTGCCCCGGTATCAATTTTTAAAAACAATAGGTATTTCACCTACCTTTAGTTTTACATGCCAAAGATCTATTGATTTTTCTCTGAGTTCTTTTTTATATATTGATCCAATGAAGTATTCTTCTGATGGCTGTTTCCTTATTTCACGTACATTTGCAGTCTTTGACCTGCAACATATTGCAAAGTGGTTCATTTTATCACACTTTTGGCAATTTTTCCCTTTTGCTGGGCAGTTGTCAAACTTGTGATATCTGTTGAACTTCTTGCATCTGGATGGAGGCACGTTCTCTGGATTTTGAGGATAATTTTTCCCTCCTGGCAGTTTTGTCTTTTGAGTTTTCCTCGTTACTACATCTACTGAGTTTTCATTAATTTCCTCCATTTGATTTTTAACTTGTTCATGGATCTAACCAACTATCTCAACAGCTTTTTCTAAACTCAGGTCTTCCTTCAGTTGTAATTTTTCCGATAAGTCCTTACATCTTAGTCCAATAACTGAGCGGTCTTTTATCTGGTCCTTCTGCGTCCTCATGTAACATTTTGCGCGCTCGTGGATTATGTTTTTTCGGTGTGAAATATGTCTCATTTTTGCTCAATATGATGTCGAAATTTTTTTCATCTTCCTTTTTTCCTGAAAGAAAATGACTTTTATATTTGTTCAGCTTCTGGTCCCATGAAGTATATTAACGTACTAACTTGAGTTTCTGCTGATTCTTCAGATAACTTCGAAGCTGTTCTAAAGCGTTGGAATCTCTGGCGTCATGCTGTCTATTTTCCAGGGCCTGTGAAATCAAAATCTTCTGGAGGCGGTAATTTAAACATTTTTCTTCTTTTTTTTTTCTTGTTTGAATTAAAGTTCCTTTCTGTTGGGGCGCACCCACCTTCACAACCACAATAGACTGACCCTATTATTATAAATAGAACAGTAGTTCTAGAGACTGTGAGTTGTGTAGCAGTGTAGTGCAGTGCAGAGTAAGACTTCTGTACTGATCAGTTACACTTCCGTTTCTCGACCGGAAGATACCGTTGGACTTTATTACTATTACTTATTGTTACTACTAACCTACGTTCGTTCTACTACTAATCTCTCTGATGTAAATACCTCTCTGAATATACCAGTATTTTTCCCTACGACTGTGTTTGTTCGTTATTACCATATACTCACGTGGAAACACTCAACATCTCAACACTTTCAGTATGTTATGTTTGTATTATTGTGTTTTTAATCCCACTTCTGACACCATGTTTCATACACGAGCGTTGCAACTAATTTAGTAACGACAGAAAGAGAAACACGAAAACCGTAGTCATTTTATTCCAAAAACTGCCCCGAGCGACACTCCTTCTCTCGGGGACTCAAATCAATAACAACAAAAACGAGGGGTGTAACTCATCAGTGATTACTGATGATACAGGCCGTTTGTTTTGTCGACATATGCTATGTGGAGAAAATCAAAAGTGCTCAACAACAAAAGAGAGTTAATGAACAAATAAGGAAATGAGAATATAAACCAAGGTGTCATAATAATAAGAACAATTATTTATTTTCCAACATGTAAAATAGTGAAAATTTTATTCAACTTACACCATCGTCAACAAGAGCAAAGTTCATACGTGCGAAATTAGAGTGAGATATGGAGTAGCATGAGCTATACGTATTTTTGTATTTTGCGTTGTGGAGGAAAATAAATCTATAGTATCTCCACCTAG
This sequence comes from Acanthosepion esculentum, assembly GCA_964036315.1. Lineage (NCBI taxonomy): Eukaryota > Metazoa > Mollusca > Cephalopoda > Sepiida > Sepiidae > Acanthosepion > Acanthosepion esculentum. The sequence goes on along the minus strand of OZ038507.1, from coordinate 45,630,689 downwards.
TCGAAATGCAATTCTGAATATGAGTGCTTCGGTGCTATTTTTCTGAACTTTGGTATGTTTGTGAATTGATGGTGGCTAAGACAAATTGGAAACAAAATTTCGGAAAAGATCTCAGGCAACGCTTTTTATAGGCAGGAAACTATATATGGTATTTTTCCTCCAATTTTTAATTTCGTTTAGAGTTTGCTGGTTCAATCCTATTGTTATATTATTTAGAGTTTATGTTTTGTTTTTGTTTTTTGAAAAACACTTTTGTTAATTGACTTCGGTCTTCGAAAAATGATATAAAGATGATAAAAATCTGTCTGTATTTCTGAGATGTGGTATTATGTACATTATTTACATTATTCGGACTATTGTCCTCATCTCTGTCGCCATATTTATTACAACGTTTCGGCCGTTGTACGCTCCGGCCTTCTTCAGGTGGTTGGAATGTCGAACTGAACACTTTATTTCCCACACTGGGGTAGACTGTTCTAGTTCTACGTGCCATGTTTAATTGATGTCAGTTATCAGTTATCTCCTGTTAATTTTTCCCTCTGAAAGTTCTCCACTACCTTAACCGGGTATTGAACTCACACTCTTTGGGTCCTGTCACTGGATTTAACCAACGCCTTTATCCACTGTGCCATGAATTTCTGGGTATTATAAACCTAATGTCTCCAGCAACCATTTTTACCAGAGCTTATATTGCAACTTTGTTGTTATCGCTTTTCTCTGGCACTCCTTATTACTGGTTCCCATATTGTATTCATTTCTATGCTTGGTCGGCTCAGTAGATTTTTGTGGCCTAGCATATGTGCTGATTCCTTTAGTTTACGAATTTTCCAATGATGTTCCTTGTCTATGATCTCAACCTGATTCCACAGAGGGCGGTGATCTCCCTTCTCTCTCCATATGTGGTCAGCCACGCCTGATTTTTCCACTTCCCCTCGTTACAGCTTTCTGGTGTTCTTGAAGCCTCACCTTAAGGGAGCGGCCTGTCTCTCCTTTATATTTCTTTCTGCAGCTGCACGGGATAGCGTACACACAGTCTTTAGTCATGTTCTACTCTATGGGGGGTCTTACTTGGGAGAGATATCTGCGAAGTGTCGTCAAGCTTTTGAAGATTGTCCTGATGTTATATGGACCGCAGATCCTTTGTATTTTCTCTGATAAAAAGAGACAAAGATGAGGACAATAGTCCGAATAATGTAAATAATGGATGATAAAAACAATAAAATAAATATACGGATGTTTATAGGTACATATATGCACATAACAAAAAACGTTTTCTGCACATACACACACACACACACACACACACACACACACAGTGTTTATCTTCCTAACTGAATGCAACATGAGAATTTTCCATGTTTTATTTCAAATCACATGTGTTTAAATGCGTGTGTGGAGGAGGCTTCATGCATCAATTAGTTAATGT